>JABSTQ010011080.1:0-252788 GCA_013358835.2 Ixodes persulcatus | reverse complement strand
TTTCTCCGAGAAAGAGGAATGGCCTCTCGTCTCCTCCGCCTCGCCGCCTTGAGGGGCAAAGCAAAGAGAGGAGGAAACGAGATATCTTCACGTCACGCACCTCGTCGGCCTCCCTTGTCGGCCTCATTCATCTCTACCTCTTTTTCCGAAAATACGGCCGTCCATTCCAGATATCGCCTTACGAGTAGTTTTGTAGGGATTGTAGCGTCCCGCCTACAGCTCCTGCATTGTTTTCTGAAATCCTCATTTCAGTTCACTATCCCTTTAACCAGCACCACACAGCAATGATATATGGCCGCATGCCAGTACGATGCTAATATAGATCAAACCGGGCAGAGTTGGGGATTTAACCCAGGATTTGCTGGGCTCCGCAGCTTGAGCTTTCACTCTATATGCTTGGGTTCTCTCTTCAGAGACCCCAGCTGCTTCCTCCGCAACTGTCGACTTGTAAAGGATTAGCATCGTTGATGGTTGCGGCGAGCGATCGACACAAAAGACGGTTCGCCACGGAGCTGACAGCGACTGTGGCAGCAGAGGGGACAGGTTTTGTTGACTTTCACATATACCCAGAGACAATGTCATCGTAGTTCCCCTAAGCGCGACCCGCGACTGCAGAGCAGCAAATAATTAGTATTTTCTTTGCGTTTACGCAGCGGAATAGCAGATTTTTGGGGCAAGTAGACACGTTTTTGGTCACTTGAGCTTGCATAAACAATATAAAAATTACAAGGCGCCCATTCTTTCAACATTAAAATTGTTGCACTACCCCTTTAACACTCTCGGCGAGCATAACATGTTACTCAGCAATATGTCCTCTCAGTGCTCAACGGCGTCCACGTGATTATCATAACGCGCTACGCAGCGTGCTTTTTGGGAGCCATCCGGCCGTCCCCTCCGTTTCCCTCGTCACAACTGCCGTCGTCGTCTCACTCTCACCGTTTGTGAATATTATGTCTGGGAGTCTTGTTCACATCACGTGCAAAGACTGATGCCGCAGTTGTGACCCTTCGTCCAATGCAGTAGACACCAAAAATTGGTGGAGTGCGGTGCAGACATCGCTTTCGCCTGGCGTACGCCCGCCCCACCGGAGGCCGCCCGTCATTGCGTAGGGGATTACGTGACATTTCGTACCACGTTTTGGGCGCCCGAGGCCAACGTTCTGACGCAGCCAAAGTTTCGGTTTCGATTTCTGCTCATGTATAAAAATAAGATTGTACAATATATATCTCATTTTTCCACAGGAAATGATGTAGTGCCTTTTATTAGTGCTGTTTAATGCAAAAAACTCAATATCCCGAAATTCTTAGAATTGAGCGCGGATTAAAGGAGGGGATTGCCCTTTAAGGGACACTGACGGGTATTTTGCTTGCCAGGTTTTATTTGTACATGACATACGAGAGCCCACACACCCAGAACACAATTTGCGGCTCAAAATTCGGTTTCTTTCCGCCCGAAAACCGCTGATCAAGAACTGGCCGGTTCGAGTCGCACCCACTCTCTTCTTTATGGTCATGTGCTGTTTTCTATGGTTTATGATACCCATTTTTTGTGGCTTCTAAATATGATACCCATTTTTTGTGGCTTCTAAATGATACCGCAAAGCCGCAATATGTTGATTGAAGAAAACGAAGTTGCACAGCCACGTGACTTCTGCCAACTCTCTCCTCCTCTATATTTCTTCTTCCTCCCCAGTCCAGTTTCGGTTTTGAGCAGTTGTGTTTCTTCTTTCAACCTGATACTTTTTTAGATGTACTTTCCCTGATATTTGCCTTAAAGTAGGGGATTTGTCGCCTTTAGTTCTGTCTATGCATTTCTTTTGCCTTGTACATTAACTTAACATTTAGTAATAAACACAACTATAGTAACATACCAAGTAAAATGGAACATACTTGGCTGAATTGTAGCCTCTTCTGGGGATGCCTCGCAGTCCAGCGTTCTTGCTGTCTGCGTCCCTTCTCCATGTGCCATCAGTTGTCCGACCTTCCCAGTCCTCCTCGTCAGCTGTGCCAGGAGGGCAGTAAGCCGCAGCCGATGCTTCAGACTCCTTTAGCAAAAAATTGTGAAGAACAACGCAGGCTGCAACGATCTTGTCGGTATTCACCTCGCTTGCCCTGAAGGGTCTTCTCAATATCCGCCACCTCTGGGCGAGAATTCCAAATGTGTTCTCCACGACCCTCCTGCCACGACTCAAGCGGTAATTAAAAATCTTACGTCGCCGCCTCAGCTCCCTTTTCTTTCCTTGGTCACTTGCGTCACCTTCATCATCTGGAGGCTGGTCAACCACTCCATCGTCTTGTGGTTCTTCATTGGACGGCTCTGAGGCAGAAGGTTGCGTGTCTTCAGCTCTTGCAGTGAGGCCTGTAATATTAGAGCCAATATCTTAACAAAGGAGCTGTGAAGCCTTCCAGAAAGGGCACCTCAAATGTGGTAATGTGAAGTTGCATGAGCATGATACAAAGAAGGATAAAAGTGCAAGTGAAAACTTTCTATAGGTTTTTTAATTTTTCCTAATACCAAACTAAGAAGCTGCTAAAGATCACTCCAGACAAGAGAGTGCATGTTGTACATTGCCATAATGGATAAAGGTCATGCAATTAAAATGTCATTTAAATTACCGATAATGAGATAATTTTGGTGGGTAGCTCTCAGAATATTTTAGAAATAGAACTAAGTGTTTTCAATTATAGAAATGTGCTCAGGTCTGGCTAAAGTGATCCTTTAAAGCTTCGAGTGTCGCGGATGAGGCGCTAAGGTTTGTGCATCACTAATTCTGGTAGTCGTACATGTAGTGCCTACTAATCTTTCAAATACTGCTGCATGTGTGGCCAAATTGCTACATTTGTGGAAATATAATAAAAGAAATTGTGCATAACACAGACGAGAACAAAAACACAGAGGTGTAGGCTTTATAGGCTGGACTGCTTCTGCAATCTAGCCAAAAGAACATTTTTATATAGCTTGCACGTGATGTCCTCGCACTGCAGCAATAGTCATTCCTACTTGTTCTTGCTGCGAGAAAAAATTTGGTGGTACGAAAGCTTAAGCTGCACAGGGTACATACACAACGGCAAGGTTTTTCACGATGCCCACTAATGTGACATGAGTGCAAGCCATGTATAGTTTATCTATCAGTACACTGCTTACGAACAAGCCCGCGTTTGCCCCCACCGGGTGTGCGCACTGCGCGTGCGCAGAAACCAGAATCGCCCGAGACAAAGCACCAGCTGTTTGCAGGACAGAGATAACGTCTTCGTGCGAAGATACCATCTGTGAAGATTGCATTTGTATGGAGAATCGTGTTCTCGATCTGGCTATTCGCTATGTTATTTATGCGCAACGCAATGATTGGCTGTATATGTGTTCTGTGGGAAAGTAGATGCAAAGGCCTTGCTCATAAATAGTGTGGCTATTACTCGAGTATATACGGTATATTCAGTGGTAAATGTCTTTTCTCAAACAATTGTATTCAACTACAATAAAAGGTGGTGGCATGGTGTTAATTTATTCTTGAACAATATACTGAAAATACGACATGAAAAAAGCAAGGCATTACATACTTTTTCTTGGGTATGGCCTCATCAGGTAAGGTTTTAGCGGAAAGGCCTCGTCCCCCACCAGGTAGTACGGTAGTTCCCCTTCTTCTCCAACAGCTGTTGGAGAAGGCAGTCCCTGCTCCCCAGAGACGATGACCTGCTGGATCTTGCTGCGGGCAAAGATGCCCCCATCGCTTTCACTTCCGTGATGGCCAACTTCAATGTAGAGGAACCTAGGATAAGAAGGGGATTTTTTTTAACATTAGCAGTAACCAACTAAAATGCAAGAGCTAGACCTCATAACAATAATTGTGCTGTGTGTATGTTTAGACAGCTGAAAGTTAGTCGGCCGCAACGGGCATCTGGGCTGTAGATTATAGATTTAGCCAGTGCAATACAAACCACTAACCTGTGTTCTTTAAAGGGATGCTGAACCGAAATCTGGATTCCACAAAACACAGTGGCAAAAGTGTGTAACGGGATGCTACAAACACCAAAACATCACTCATACAGCAATATCTCAAAACGGATGACCGTATTTCCCCCCCCCCCCCCCCCCAAAAAAAAAAAGAGGCGCATTTGACAGAAATGTTTACGTCTTGTTTCTCCGAGAAGAAGAGGAAACGGCCTCGCGTCTTCTCCGCCTCGCCGCCTTGAGGGGGCAAAGCAAAGAGAGGAGGAAACGAGATATCTTCACGTCACGCACCTCGTCGGCCTCCCTTGTCGGCCTCGTTCAATCTCTACCTCTTTTTCCGAAAATACGGCCGTCCATTCCAGATATCGCCTTACGAGTAGTTTTGTAGGGATTGTAGCGTCCCGCCTACAGCTCCTGCATTGTTTTCTGAAATCCTAATTTCGGTTCACTATCCCTTTAACCAGCACCACACAGCAATGATATATGGCCGCATGCCAGTACGATGCTAATATAGATCAAACCGGGCAGAGTTGGGGATTTAACCCAGGATTTGCTGGGCTCCGCAGCTTGAGCTTTCACTCTATATGCTTGGGTTCTTTCTTCAGAGACCCCAGCTGCTTCCTCCGCAACTGTCGACTTGTAAAGGATTAGCATCGTTGAAGGTTGCGGCGAGCGATCGACACAAAAGACGGTTCGCCACGGGGCTGACAGCGACTGTGGCAGCAGAGGGGGACAGGTTTTGTTGACTTTCACATATACCCAGAGACAATGTCATCGTAGTTCCCCTAAGCGCGACCCGCGACTGCAGAGCAGCAAATAATTAGTATTTTCTTTGCGTTTACGCAGCGGAATAGCAGATTTTTGGGGCAAGTAGACACGTTTTTGGTCACTTGAGCTTGCATAAACAATATAAAAATTACAAGGCGCCCATTATTTCAACATTAAAATTGTTGCACTACCCCTTTAACACTCTCGGCGAGCATAACATGTTACGTCAGCAATATGTCCTCTCAGTGCTCAACGTCGTCCACGTGATTATCATAACGCGCCAACGCAGCGTGCTTTTTGGGAGCCGTCCGGCCGTCCCCTCCGTTTCCCTCGTCACAACTGCCGTCGTCGTCTCACTCTCACCGTTTGTGAATATTATGTCTGGGAGTCTTGTTCACATCACGTGCAAAGACTGATGCCGCAGTTGTGACTCCCTTCGTCCAATGCAGTAGACACCAAAAATTGGTGGAGTGCGGTGCAGACATCGCTTTCGCCTGGCGTACGCCCGCCCCACCGGAGGCCGCCCGTCATTGCGTAGGGGATTACGTGACATTTCGTACCACGTTTTTGGCGCCCGAGGCCAACGTTCTGACGCAGCCAAAGTTTCGGTTTCGATTTCTGCTCATGTATAAAATAAGATTGTACAATATATATCTCATTTTTCCACAGGAAATGATGTAGTGCCTTTTATTAGTGCTGTTTAATGCAAAAAACTCAATATCCCGAAATTCTTAGAATTGAGCGGAGTTGCCCTTTAAAGGAACACTGACAGGGTATTTATGCTTGCCAAGGTTTTTATTTGTACATGACATACGAGAGCCCAACAACCCAGAACACAATTTGCGGCTCAAAATTCGGTTTCTTTCCGCCCGAAAACCGCTGATCAAGAACTGGCCGGTTCGAGTCGCACCCACTCTCTTCTTTATGGTCATGTGCTGTTTTCTATGGTTTATGATACCCATTTTTTGTGGCTTCTAAATATGATACCCATTTTTTGTGGCTTCTAAAAAGCCGCAAATATGTTGATTGAAGAAAACGAAGTTGCACAGCCACGTGACTTCTGCCAACTCTCTCCTCTATATTTCTTCTTCCTCCCCAGTCCAGTTTCGGTTTTGAGCAGTTGTGTTTCTTCTTTCAACCTGATACGTTTTTAGATGTACTTTCCCTGATAATTTGCCTTAAAGTAGGGGATTTGTCGCCTTTAGTTCTGTCTATGCATTTCTTTTGCCTTGTACATTAACTTAACATTTAGTAATAAAAAATCGAAACTTGCCTGTATTTAGCATCACTAATTGCCAACAAGGACTTGCTGAAAGATCCCTTGTAGTTTCGATGCAGGCTGCCAGAGAGTGAAGGGCACTCGATAGTGATGTGCTTGCCGTCTATGGCTCCCACACAGTTTGGAATGTTCCACCTTTCCTCGAATTCAGTGGCGATCTATTGAAAAAGGATAAAAGAAAGATTCAACATTACTTCTTATTTTCCTTGAAAGCTTCAGCCTGCTAGGATGCACAGAAGAATTTGTCAGCACGAGACATGAGAAATAGTCTATGTAGCTCATAAATTTTCCATCGGCAGAAAATATTTGAGTGTTGCAGCATTCAATACCGTAGAGCTTGTCGTTCACATTCGATAATCCTATGCAGAGAGAAAGTTGTCTGCTTCTTGTGCAGGAGTTGCGGTGATGTCAGAACGAAGCGGAGCTCTAATTGGCTTCGACTGAATTTTGAAAGGATAGTAGGTAGACCTGAATGTAGATGCCTCGAGATCTACTCCCTATTTTTTTTTTTTTTTCAATCGGCCAATAAGAGCTTGGCGTTCTGACATCAACGCAGCCCCCCTGTGCAAGAAGCAGGCAGTTGAGCTTGCTCTCCGCATAATTATGCCGTCACGAGTAGGAACCAAAAAGCCGCAGTCACACTGCTCAAACATCATGCAAAACATACGTTATTCGCTGCAGAGGCGATGACCAAATTATCTGTGGACACGCCTCAAGCACCTTAGAAGCATGTTTGTTTCATACATGGAGGTAGGAAGCTTCTGGAGGCGACATGACGTGACAGAGGTACACGCCCCCAACAATGACTAAAACCAAGAGACGCTATTGGACGAAAAGGAGAGCCGACTTGGTGCCAACAGCTGCTTTAATCCCCCTCCAAGGACCCTCCCAAGTGTGACCAAAGCAGCTGTTGGCACCAAGTCAGCTCTTCGTTTCGTACAATAGCATCTCTTGTTTTTTTTTTGTCATCATATGGGTCATGTCCCTCCACAGCGTCATGTCGCCTTTAAGAAGCTTTCTACCTCCATGGTTTCATACATATGTATGCTTCGAACATGTCTGCAGACGGTTTTTGTATGACCAATATGACAGTACCATGTCATACAAGGAAGAAACACACTTCAGACAGTGTCTCTATTGTCTTTTGTGTGATGTATGAGCAGTTTGACCGTAACTAATACCCCATTCACACGGGCGGTATAAACATACTTTTAGCATAGGTCCTTATCGTAAAGGGACATGGAGTTTGTATTCACATGGCGCAGCAAGGTCCCTTTCGCTAAAGGAGGATTAGAATACACGGAGCTCTCAGGCCTCTTCTTATAGCTACAGGGAGTAGCCTCGGACCCATGAATTTCAAATAAAAATGTAGCATATATGCTTCAGCTTTGTTTATTGCATTGTAATAGTAACAATAATATTTACGAGGCAAAGATTATAAAGTAAACGTGAGCACAAACCTGATGTAAGACAGTAGCGACAAATTTATACTCGCAACAGCGGGCAGCAGCGGTACCCCAAACACAATGCCGGTTGTATGTGCTTTTAGTGAGTACACTCTACTTTGACTAGCGACGACGTGTCGTCGCAGTCAAATCATGAGACCATGATTTCGCCTGGTGGACCTGTGAACTTGGGTGCCAGCACTAGCGGCACTAGTAAGAAAGGCCCTAGAGTTCCCTGGTCCGAGGCAGAAACATGGTCGCTAATTCGTCTCTGGGAGGACAACATCAGCAAACTCCGGCGACAAAGGAGGAACGTCGGAGTGTATGAGACGATCCGCCTTGGTCTCGAGAAGCTCTCTATTGAGAAGACCCGGAGGCAGACGCAAAGGAGCAGCAAAGCAAACTCAGGGAAACACGGAGAGTTGTCGATCAGGTTTCGCACCTTGTGTACCTTGACTACTAGCTCCTTTGGATTCGGATTAAATAACACGGCGAGCAATTTGGCCACACCAGCGAGACATTCTTAAGAAAATCTGATTTTTTTCTTGCACCATGCAATAAGATCAATAAAACAATTATTAATTCATTTTAAAACAACATATTCCACTTCTAATAAAGTAAAGAATGTGTCTCAAACCTGTTTAGAGCAAAAATTATATATTGCTCTTTTGCCCCTCGGTTTAGCTGGGCTATCCCCGGTGCAATAAACATCAACCCTGAGCCCTCCGTTCATTTGCCGTGTGATCCCGAACGCCTACTGATACAGGTACCTTTAGCTAGGGACCTGACCTGCAGGTCCCTTAGGCAGCCTGTGTGAATTGGATATAAGAGCATGCCACAAAAATATCACATAATCTTCTGGAATTCCAAGTGGGGGTAAAGGGGGGAAGGGGAGGGGCGCAGCTGCCTCCCTTGCTTTTACCCACTTCCGGAAGATCATGCTGGGGTCTTTAACGTGCATAACACAGTAGTGATACACGGCCAGACGCCGGTATGATGCTTATCCAATCTGATCAAAATGAGTAGGGGTGGTGATTAATCACAGGATCCCTGTATTATACAGCACAAGGTTTCGCTCCACGTGCTTTGAGCTGCGGTGCACTAACACACATGGCCACTAATTCGTGTCACACCAGCGTTGTTCCCACCACAGAACAACGAAAATTACACTGCAATTGGGCAAAGTTACACCAGGTAAACATTTTTCTAGAGCTTTGCCTTATCGCTATTTATATTACCCGTGCACAAAGAAGAGAGCAAGTGAACAGTGTGATACGAAAAAAGTTACCTTTTTCCACTGTTCGGGCTGTTTTGGGCATGCCACATAGACAGGCCCAAGCACCTTCCAGAGGGCGCTGCATACCTCGAGTATTATCTCGCAGCAAGTTGACCTTGCCGTCAAGAAGTTGTAGGATACGCTTCTCAACGTCTCCCCAGCGGCAAGAAACCTTAATAAAAAGAAGAAAAAAAAGAGCAGTAATAAAGAAATAAGATTTCTGCTAAGTCTACATTGAGCAGAATTTAATTAATACATTCATATTGAAAGTAGAAGTACTCTTAAGATCACCACAAATCAGAATATTCCCCGACTGCTGGGAATGTGTTGTCAGAGAGGCAAAAGAATGCGTCTATAAACAGGCACAGACTAAACCATAATATAGCAACATGGAGCAATTACCATTTCTTTTTGATGCTTTTCTTTTTTTTTTAATTTCAAAATTTTCGCGTCAACGATGTGTACTCTCCTGCATCTGTGTTATAAAGCCATCATCAACGGGATAGAGAGAACTCACGATGGCTAGTAATGACACGCACCTCGGTACAAGCCAGTAATTACGAAAGTACAGCCTCCAGATTTTTTAACAATATCGCGCGAACGCCGACCGGCCGGTCGAGACGCACACAAACGCCTAGCCTCGCTGACTTCCTGTTTCGTATTGATCTACCGGCCGGTCGGCGTTCACGCGACATCGTTAAAAAATTTGGAGGCTGTACATGCGTCTGCATTCTTTGCATGACTACAAATTTTTCCTTATATCCCGCATTCAATCTAACGCTCCCTACTTCGCTGGCAATTACCTGGTGGCGAGGGCGAGGCGCACGTCTGGAGGAATGGCCTTGCGGAAGTTTGTGTCCTCTTTCCTGATTCTGTCGCCGATCAAGCCAAGGATTGTATCGAAGGCGCTGGGAGGCATCCTCAGGAAGCTGGTAAAATAACGTCATATGCATGATCGATCTGGGATGTTGTCTTTTCGCGAGTAGGCAATGCAAGTGCGGACGGATTACTTACTCCCGGTAGTACTCAAGGTCCCGCTCGCGAAGAAGGGGAACAAGGTTCGCCCCCTGTCCATTCTCATCACGGTCACGGAAGCAAGGACGGACCCACCATCTACGAGAACGCCGCCGCTCGCTTCTTCCAGCGGACGCCAAAACTAGCGTCACCAAAGCAACTGCAACAGCTTCTTCGTCACTGCCGTCGCTCGTGGAGTCGTCCATGTTTCTTTCCAAGCCGAGAGGATTCGGCTTGTGTTTGGATTGTAGAGCAGAGTGGATTTTGGATTGTAAAACATGGTTGCCAAACGAAAGTCTCGAAAGATGGCGAAGCAATCGGTAACCGCCGAGAAACCGCCGATCGCGTTCTGGTGTATGTGAACGGAGCCGTTCGCCAACCGCATCCGCAAACGCTTCGCGAACGCGGATCCGCATCCAGTGTGAATGCGCCATCAGAGTGATTGACAGGACTCGGCAAAGTTTCAGCAAAAGCTCGCTCCAGAAGCGAGGTGTGCGCGCAATTTTTTTTAGATGCGCGCGTCCTTTTCGGACTCGTTCAGACGGCGCAACCATTTCGCGAAACTACATTTCGCGACACTAGATGCGCGAGAAAAATGCATCGTGTGAACGGGCCTTAAGAAAAAACATTGAGTCACGCAATTATTGCTGTAGAAATGCATATTTTACACAGAAATACTTCGACAAAATGGCGAGACACGCAGTGATTGGACACAGCAAAACAAATCACAGTTAAAAATCAGGTAGACGTAGTCAACGCGGACAAGGCTAGACGAATGTCACTTACGATCATGTAAGCGATGTTATCGCGTGCAGTCACTGAATTCTTGCATCATACCCCGGCCAGATGGCCAAAGTAATGTAATGTTGATCGAATTACATTATGGGGTCGACAAATCAGCTTGCGACGATCGTATAATCCCTCAACACCGCGAGCTGATTAAGTCCCATATCATTTAATGAAAATATATTAACTTTTCCGTGTGGACAGTCAACTAACTTACTTCTCCCTATGGGCTCGAGCTGCCTTAGAACAAAATATCTTATTTTGTATACAATAATACTATTACCTTAATACAGTTAAGATTCTAGTATAAAAGCGGTAAAGGCAATAAAATAACATTAGTATAAATAAACACATAAACACAAACAACGCACTTTTTATAATCACACAAACTTGTTATTCACCTTCCAGTACAAACTAGAATATTACCGCACAGATTTACAAATGTCGACGCAACCGCACACGGATAACGATCGAACAAGATGCCATTCTATTACGAAAAAAAAAAAAAAAAAACAACCCGACTGCAGCACTTTACTCGCGTCCCACATGACCAAGAAAGCGCGTAAATAAGTGGTTTCTCACCTGTCGATCGTATCCATACGTGCCACAATATCCGTGACGAAAACATTTGAACACGAACTTTAGGTCTCTCTGTCGAGAGGCCTATCGATAATCAACCAGTGTCATCGTTGACTAGTTGCCACACGTCACTCAAACCGTAGCAGGACTTGTTCCGCGAATCCACGTAAATGCCGTAGTATCAAGCCAACACAAAAAAACTACCCGAGACTGCGGTGACGACAAAAACACAATGGGTAGGAGGATCGAAACCACACACACACACACACGAGAGCAGCGGCCGCAGTGTGGGAGGCTTAACGTCGTCGACCCATCGCTTGCTCGCGTGCGCTCCCTGCGACGATTACTGGATCTTTTTTTTCGGTCCCCTTCTCTTCTGAAAGTCTCAGCTTTCCTTTTAACAGTCAGCAGCTCACACACAACGTAAATTTACCAGAATCGGAGCCCGTACGAGGGAAGAAAACGTCCCTGCGGACCGGTTCATTCGAAAAGTGTGGTGATCTGCGGGATTGCACGTAGTCCCGCGGTTACGGGGATAATCATAAATATAAAATTTGGTACTTTCAACCTTGGTAGCGCGTTGTATATTATGTTTATATTATATATTTAATAAATTGTACAATACTGTGCTTTTAAAACATATATTAATGTCAGATAAACGCTCACAAACACACCGCGCCACCCGAGAATTTTTTTTTTTTTTTTTTACGTCGATGCCCAGGACTTTTTCTCACGTAGTTGCGCGATGGACTTCCTTCCTCCACCATTGTGACGTAACGACTCGGAGCGCTCTGGCCTTTTCTTCTAGGAGGTGTTGGTTGAACCCACCTTATGGCGGCCGCGTCACGTGATTCCAAGATGGCAGCGCCCATGCGACGGAGACCGAAAAGGTCTATTAGCGGCGAGATGTTTTGGTGGCGCCCTCGTTCGGTTACCTTTCGTGACGTCTTTCCCTTGTGAACAACAAGTTCGATGGTGTTTGTAATGGGCATGCTGGAAGCCTGAAATCATAGCGCTCTCAAAGCAACACTGCCAACACCGTCAAAATTGACGTTCTTACATTCCTCTTATTTGCATCAATGATAATTCCTTTGCTGACGTCATAGTCAGCATTCGGCCAATTGTGGTGGGCCGACCACAGCGACGCTTTCGATCGCTCACGTCCCCAATAGAAGGATGCGGTGCGTCCCGGTGTCCGGCGCCTTGATCTTGCCCCCTTCCTCCTCTCTGGTCAGCTCTGTCACGTGACCCGCAGCAGCGCGCGAGCTACACGCTGAAAAGCGTTGAGATCCGGAAGGGCGCGCCCAGCAGCCGCTTTTTTCTTTGTCTGCTTGTTCTCAGTTGCAGTTTGAACTTCACTCGTCCTACCTGCTTCGATCTGTCGTCTAACCCTGCGGTCTTATTAGGATGTCTCGCGACAACGTATTGGATGTGCACCAAAGCTATCAGTGTTCGAAAAGTTCTACGCGTATATCGGCAACAAGCGACTCTTCAAAGAAGTCAGGAATTCTTGCGGTTTGGTTGTGTTCCGCAAATGACAGCTTGTGCGCCGCATCGTGTTGAAACTTCAAGGAGCCTTATTTCTCGTTTTTGTGTTTGTGTGGTTGTCCTGCTTTGACCGTGTTGACTTATATTTTGGATTACATCTTTCAAGTCAGCTATTAATATGGTAAGTGCACTGCAACCTGCTTGTTGGCAACGATTGACCGTTCTTTTACGCGTACTCTTCCAGATTATCTATAGAATTATGCAGCGTCTAATGTCGCGGCACCCGAGAGAATAATTTTTCCCAAAGTCTGTCATATAGTCTGAAATTACCTCGGCAGTATAGGAGTGCCTCTTCACATTTCACAGAACGCTTGCACGTTTGTACTTGTCTATGGAATGAGTTGTAATAAACTTCTAGGCGAATTGAAAACAATCTTTTTGTGTCTGTTTTCCTGCCCATTTGCAAGCACCTGCGCGAGCACGATTTTTTCCACGTGTTTCCTCCATGTTAGAAATAGGTCTATGAGTTTTGGGACGTCTTAAATAAGTTTAAGATAACAAACCTTCCAGACGATACCCATTTAGGGCTGGCGAATAAATTGTCTATTCGAATGGCGCATTCAAATGTGTGGTCACGTGCCTGGTCGAACGGGCACCCGTATCAAACGGGCACCGCGGTATCAAACGGGTACCCGTATCAAACGGGTACCCTTATCAAACTTGTACCGTTTCAAACGGGTACCCGTATCCAATAATCACGTTTGATCCGAACGGATCGACAGGTTTGCCACCCATTTGATTCAAACGGACGACCAGTTTTCCACCCGTTTGAATTTCAAATGTTTTTTTTTTCAGTAGGGTCAGGAAACTATTGGAAATTCAAAATTTATCGGTGATGTAATTTACAAAACGTAGCAAGAGAAACTGAGGTTTTAGTAAGGTTCAATAGGAGAAATTACGTTTTTACCCTAGGAACACAGAGAAACAATTCTATGGGACTAACATTTCTCCTGGCCATATCATTTCCATTGATCGTAATAGCTCCAAGGTTACTTTGCACTATTCAATTTGGATCAGGTGTATTTGATTAATAATTGGACGATGGACCACACATGCGGAGAGATGGTAGAAGTGGTTCGTGTCACTAAATGCTAGAGATCTGAAGGACAAAATTTTTTAAACAGAAAATAACAGCTTAAACAAGACTAGCTAATAAAAATGAATATTTAATACATACAGACATATATATATATATATATATATATATACTTTGTATGTATTTTGTTTCTGAGCCTAAGTTGCTGGAAGAGTGCAATGATTGAGAAATGAGCAAAAAAAAACAACTTTGATAAAAAAAAACAATTTAAGGGGAAACATGAATTTAATGGTGCAACCTTTGTTCCCGCAACAGTTATGACGCCTGCACACTGATACTGACATTCATACTAGGTCGAACAAACTGTCCATTTTCTTACAAGAACGGTATCTACATTTGAAGCAATGATCAGTTGAGTGTAGAACTTGAGGTTGCAACAAAAATGTTTCAAAATAGAGCAACCACCCCCAAGTCACTTGGCTGATGGGAACGGTAGAAGCTTCTCTTATTTTTAGTAACAACACCACTGGTGGACAGCAGCTAGTTCTTTATTTTTGTTTCTAACAAATAAATGTTATGGGGAACGGCGAACGAAGCAGGCAAACCTGTCTATTGCAGCTGTCCTAAACCACTAGGCACAATGAAGAAGTGAATCATCTAAATTCTAATTCTAATTCTTTATATTTGGAAATTCGCGCAATTACCCAAGCTCCTCTTTTCTCAAGTTAAGATTCGCGAAGCTTCCTGCCTGGTGCGGTTTATGTAAATAATGCATTTAAGATGTAACTAGAATATTATGTAACATAAATGTATGAATCACGCCTTTTTGTATAAGAATTTAATAATAAAATTTAAATAATTTCATTATTCTTCCGTACATTCTTATTGCAATCAGTTACTTTTTGCTGCGGTAATTTCTAGTGTTATATATAATTACATGTTTGCCGTATCCGGCACGGTAATTAGTAATATAACATGACTACAAAATGAAATTTATTTGCATCCTCTGCTTCTCGCTTACACCTCTGGTGTTTTAAATCAGATCAAATTTAAAACGCACATGAAAAATATATAGAACACTTTTCTGAACAACACCGTGTGTTGGTGGGGCATATAGCTTTGTTTCTGAGGGGAAAGCATTTTGTTATTTGAATCTCACGATACACTGCAAACCGGACTACTTATGAATGACTTCTAACGGTTATGTCTCGAATCTGTTACGGTGTAATCTACTTGCCTTTAGACAAGAGTTTCACTCTAAATCCTTTAAATGGAGGAGTTCTTCGTGAAATTCTTCCTAGTTCACTAAACACCTTGAATTCTGAACAAAGAGAGACCACCATCATTTAGGACGACACCCTAACCGAAACTAGTTTGTAAGAAACTGCATCCAGAATAACCGATGTGTGGGAGCTCCGCCCTTTACTTTTGGCTTCCGCCATTGAAAGTCGCCCCCAAGTATAATCCTTTGAAAGCACGGCCACTGGGGCATACATCTTGCTGCTGGTGCGTTTAGGTCACCCGATAGTTCAGCCTTGCTACGGCGTGCCTATTGTTGCAAGACTGGCGGCTAAAACAAAGCAGTTTTGATCCGCGATGGCCAGCGTAGCTTTTGAAGCGAGGCTGCTCCCAAACGTCAAGAGTGGTATTCACTCGACAACTGGCAGAGACCTATAGGATTACTAACTACTCCGCTGCTTGTTTTTGCATTGCAGTACTATTCAAAATCCAACAATGTCAATGTGAGTATTAGGGCTATAGTTTTTTGTTGACTACATTTAAGTGCTCACATTTTTAGGACCCTTCATCGCCCTTCTATTTATTCTTATTATATCCTTAATCTCCGGAGAACCAGAGTACTTTTCACTGTGCTCCAAATCCTCAGAGAAATACTAAAAATCTAATAAGAAGCGATGTGTTGGACATGGGAGACCTTCCGCTCCTGGCATAACGAAAGAAGTTACCGGCGCTCACGTCATTGAATGGAAATTTAATCCCTTTCCGATAGCGATTTTGACTGTCTCCAGAAGTGCTTAAAACCAGGGAATGAAAGAGAGACAGGGACGAGAAAATGGGACACTGTGAAGGGGAGTTTGGGAAAGACGGGGCAAACAGCCAGAAGAAAAGGAGACGTACTGAAACTGAAGGACGAAACAAAAAAGAAAGATAGGGGATATCTTCAGCGCAGACGAGGAAATAAATGCCCGACCGATGGACCACTCAAAATTGATCCAACTTGAAGACAACACCTGAGATGAAGGCACCAGGTGGACACTTCTTGAATACTTTACGAAGAAAAAATAGAAACGATTCTAAGCACCTAAGCCACCTCTTCTAAATATATACACCGATTCGTTCCGCGTAGTCAGCTTCTTTGGGTGCGGGCTTCTAATTCGCTGCATACGAAAGGACCTTAAGGCGATTAGCCAGCCATCGGCGAGAGTAATTTAACAGAATTACGGATTGCTGTATATCATAAATAAATAAAGAAATACTCCTCGACTGACTGAATGTAACAACGTTCGGTGACATTGATGTCGGTGTTAATAAAGGTTAAGGGGTATGTACAGATATATCCAGCCAATATTTCTAGATTGCATGACTGAGGTTTTTGTGCGACATTTATTTGCTTACATGCGAGAGCTTGATGCAGGAAGAAAGGCGCTAAACCACGGAAGGAAACATGGTTGCGACAGCAACACAATATATTCGACAACCATTAGTCATACTACTGCTCTCGTGCTCGGTTGCACGTCGATCCTGTATTGCTGAGGGAACACACCCAGACAACTAACACGGACGAAAGAAACAATGTTCCCGCAATGAGACTGCTGTGGGCACCTCATGGTGACGAATAGGCATGTGGTTGAGGGTATTTCGTGTTGGAAAAACACGACAGCACATATGAGAGTAGGAAGTGAGGGAGAGAAGAAAATGAAAGCACACGTCTACGTCAGAGCCCTGAGCTCTGGTTGGAATGATTAGAGGGTAGGCGCAAAGTTGCATTTGTCTGTAGTCACAGCTCAGACGACGAACGTCGGCGTCCAGCGTTATGGCGTTCGAACTGTGGGTAGAGACAAAGGCAGCTTTGCGTGTAGCCACTAGTCATTCCAACCAGAGCTAGGCGCTCTCATGTACCCGTGCCCCTTCATCTTCTCTTCTCACCGAAATTCGACCGGTATAGCTTTGAATAGTGAAGTAGTGAGCTTGTAAATTATGTCTTTAAATACTTGGCCTCAACTAAGCAATGACTGTAGTAAGGCGGTAAGCTGGGCGTGTTGGTGCTGGTTGAACGTGATAGAAAATAGCGCACAAAAAGATGGGGAGAAGGACAGGAATGGAACACAGCGCTTGTCTGTCTTCTTTGTTCCGTTACTGTCTTTTTGTACGCTATATTTTCATCGTAAGTAATGACTGACAACATTCATTTGTAATAGTGTGATAGTTTCAGAGCTAATCAAATCTACGAGCTTATTATTTAAGTGCGCGACCTATTTTTGAAAGATAACAGCCAGCTTGAATTAGCCATAAGGTTACATTACAAAGCTCTAAACATTGCAATGCCAGGTGGACGCGATTAATAATATAGTGGACGTCATTGAGCTGAAGTACGAAGGTGTATTATTGTCAAAACACATGTAAACGACTGCAAAATATTTTGGAAGCCTAAGATAACCCAAAGCAGCAGTGTTGGACAAGGTACCTGAGTGGAAAATCTGAGATAATTCACTAAATGCCTGCTTCATAAAGTATTTCTAATAGTAGTGTACTCAAGTTACAATCACTGCAAAATATCTTGCGTATTATACAAATACTTTGAATTATATTTAAATTATTATCGATGACACTTCCTTATTGGATGATTGTATCAACTTCAATAATAGCCACATGTATCGAGTGAAGGAAACTTGTTTTACCAGAATGATTTATTTGCACACAACAAAACCAAACCACTCTCGCAGAGCTGTTCCACGCAGTCCCGGTACAATAAATAGCATAACGCTCATGGACGCTACACGTAAATAGTTTTAAGACCAAGAGAGTAGAAGGAGCTCACTATATAGCATTATCTATATGCACGCAATATTATAAATTCACATGCATCTCGCAAGGCCACGAAGAGCACAGAGCAATCAACCCTGGCGTTTAAAAGCATGTGAATACAAAACAGGCTTGAGGGGAACAGCCATAAAGGCAATCCACTCGAGCGAGAAGAGATCCACACAGTCTGGTACTCATAACATCTTAGGGACGTCAAAAAGACACGAATCTGGGAGATAAAAAAATCTAAGTAGGGGCGGAAATTGTATTCCCTTTTTCCTTTTATGGATGTGGACGATAGTAAGCAATGTCGATGTCAGCTAGGTTTTTGTTTTTGCGTAATTACTATGGCATTCCATTTTTCAATGAGGTGTATCCTCAGACCTTCTCGGTTATGAATGCCGGCCTTTCCCATTGTCGCGTGAATGTTGCGGTTTGTTAAAACATCGACCTTTTCTTTGCATCTGGGTTTCAGCACGGTGCTATTTGCGGCCGGTTTGTACGGTGCCGGGACTGGGTTCGATACCGGCGGAAACGGGCGCAGCCATTTACGCGATCTCACTTTCATCCATGATGCTTCGCCCTTAGATGCAGTTGGCAGAGTCCCTATCATAGACGGAGCAGTCGCGGAATTGAGGTGGGGGGGGGGGGGGGGGGCTGTCACGCACGGTGACAGCCCCCCCCCCCCTCGACCCCGGCGTGAAAGGGCTATTTGTTGCTCTTGCAGAGGTATTCGAAAAGCTGCCGTCTGACTCATGTAGTCATTAAAAGTTGCTTCTGAACGCTGATATTCCTTAAATTGCATTTCCATTATTGAAAGGGAGCGCTTGCATTCAAGACAATTGCGGTCAGTTATGATTATTGATTGGCCATCTGGAGCGGTGCCAGCCGTGGTCAGCGGAAACTGGACTCTTGACGGTGCCTGCTGGTTGCTCTTGTTGGAGGCTTGGTTGCTGTCCTGCAAAGTGGGCCATTCGTTGTGGGTTGCATTCCTCTCAAACAGAGGGCTACTTTGCTCTCTGGACCCTGAGGCGGGCCCTTCAGGCTGAAGGTAGCAGTACCAGGAAGCGTATGTTCGGTGATGGTCCCGAGTGGCCCATCGCCGCTCGTTCAGAAAGATTCGTCTCGCCAAGGGATGAAAACTTCCCGGTTGAGGCTTCTGTGAGTAAGCTTAGCGGAGCGCTGCTCAGGCACGTCCGCACCCTTCGAGCTTTGTTGCCGTCTTCCAATGCTCTGGTTTGAGGCATCTGGTGCTTGTGTCGCCATGTCGTTGAACTCATTGAAAATAAGTCTAGCAATAACTGCCTTGTCAAAATTATTGCCACAAGTACGGATTTAGTACAACCATTATCTCTCCCCTTAGGGTCTCAAAGTTTAGATAAAAGACACCTCTAATACGCACAACCTGAGGTTTTCGTCACTTTTATTGTCTAA
The DNA here is from genome assembly GCA_013358835.2 of Ixodes persulcatus. Classification (NCBI taxonomy): domain Eukaryota; kingdom Metazoa; phylum Arthropoda; class Arachnida; order Ixodida; family Ixodidae; genus Ixodes; species Ixodes persulcatus. The sequence continues at coordinate 233,634 of JABSTQ010011080.1, read as the reverse complement.
GTAATTATAATATTAAAATTGTCTCCAAATGCGGTGAAAACAGTAAAAAACAATAATATTTCTGGATTTTATTACAAAATTGTAGCGCTCTCAGGAGGAACTCTGAGGGTTTTACGTCCTTCACTACATCTTCACCATAAAGCCCGCAAAGAATGAATTTTTTTATTTTTTTTTATTTAATATACCTCAAAGCGCCCTTTCGGGCATTGTATGAGGGGAAACAATAAATTTCGTACATATGTGCTTAAAGACAAGAAACAATGCAAATATACACGCTCAAGAAAAAGTACACTCGTACACAAACAAAAATTATATAATATACCCCCTCAAAAGAAGAACACTCGCACACAAACAGGGAGCATCATGTCAACCAGGCTACAGGAAAAGAAATTAAACTGTCTTCGCACATGAAAATCAAAAAGGTCACCATCCTATGACTCATTCCTGGGAAAAGTAGAACAAAAGTTCACATGTAGATTTGAATTCATTTTTATCTGTTATATTTACAACGTGGTGGGGCAATGAGTTCTATTCTGTAATGACGAGCTGTAATGGCGAGTTGCGAAATTTGTTAGTGCGACAATTTGATAAGCGAATTTTGTGAGGATGATCATGTCTGGGAAAGATGCGATGAGGGGGAGGCAATAAGCGTTCCTTAAGGTTAATATCAAAGTAATAAATATTGTGGATGAACGCCAGACGGGAGACTTTGCGCCTGGCGTCTTATAAGGGTAAATTAGCCCTTTGTTTCAGTGCTGAATCGCACGTGTATGGTGAATAGTCACTATATATGAAGCGCGCGGCTTTGTTTTGAATTTTTTCTATTTGGGCAATTAGGTAATCCAGGTGGGGAGACCATATGATGCTGGCGTATTCAAGCTGAGATCTGAAAAAGGACTTAAAAGCTAGTAAACGAGTTTCAGGGGGAGCTAAATACAACTTCCGTCTGATGAACCCCAAGGAACGACTGGCTTTCCCAACAATGTAGTTAATATGATCGTGCCAACTAAGAGTATCGGAAATGAAAACGCCCAGATATTTATATTTATTTACGTTTTCCAAAGGGACACCATTTATAGCGTAGTTGCAACTAATTGATGTTTTCTTTGTTGTCACAGTCATACATTTTGTTTTTTCGATGTTAATACGCATCTGCCACCTGTTGCACCATGAAGCAATAGAGTTCAGATCGCTTTGAAGTGTACAGGTGTCGGCTGTATGTACTATCTTTTTATACAGCACACAATCGTCTGCGAAGAGTCGAATCGATGAAGAAATGTTAACAGGGAGATCATTTATATAAATGAGAAAAAGAAGGGGTCCCAGCACGAAGCCCTGGGGCACGCCAGACTTAACATCAGTGCTTGATGATAACTGATCAGAAATTGCAACAGATTGGGTTCTATTCGTAAGGAATTGTCTAATCCAAAATATACGTGAGGGGTCCATATTCAACGTTTCAAGTTTTTCTAACAACCGCTGGTGTGGTACGCAGTCATATGCCCGAGAAATGTCTAGCAATATGATGTCGGTCTGTTGGAGCGAATGAACGTTTTCATAAAGATCAGTTACAAGCTCGAAGAGTTGCGTTTCGCACGATTTGCCTTTTCGAAAGCCATGTTGTCCCTCAAAAAGAATGTTATTCTCCAAAACAAAATTAATAATATGACTATATATGATATGCTCTAAGAGTTTACAGGGAATGCTCGTTAACGATATAGGTCTGTAGTTATTTAAGCATGACGTGTCACCGGACTTGTGAACAGGAATAATTTTTGCATTCTTCCAGTCATTCGGCAAATGCCCTTCTTCGAGGGATTGCTGATACAACAAACTAGTAAGTCGCTAGAAAATGACTGCGTAATTTTCAATAATTTAGTGTTAATGCCATCTATGCCTGGCGAAGAACGATAAGGGAGGCCTTCGATGATTTTTCCTATACCACGTGAACAAACAGTGATCTTTTCAAAAAAAGCATGGTCATATGTCAATTCACAAGAAGGTAACGGAAACGATTTGTTGGTAAAAACTTCACTAAAACATTCATTAAAATTGTTAGCAGTTTCAAGGCCGGTACATCTATTTCCCTCCGCATTCGTAAAGCTACGATTAGAACTTGTTTTCGGCGGATTTATGCAATTCCAGAATTTTTTTGGATTAGACTTTAGAAGGGGAGGCACTCACTTGATCGAATGACATTTTAGCGAACGCCCACGTTTCACCGAATGACACTTTAGCGAATAGTCGGACTCCGCGAAGCGGCGTTTTCGGGTGGGCCAAATGGGCTCACATTTTTGTAATGAGCCGACAAAGACTGTCGCCGCGAAGCGGCGTAAGCGCAGCGCGGCGGATGGGTTAACGCGCACCCCCGTTATTCGCTAAAACGTCAATTCGCTCAAATGTCGCTGTTCGCTAAAATGTCATTCGCTCATGTGATATGGACCCCTTCAGAAGGCCATGTAAGTGATCTCTGTAGAAATTTTTTTTAGCATTTTTTAATTTCGAGAGTACATATAGATGAATGGGAATTATACAAGTCCCAAGATAGATTATCGTTGCTTTCCATGGCCCTGTTGTACAAGCTTTTCTATTTGTTAAGAAGAGACTTAAGTTTTTTTTAGAGAACCACGGACGTAAAGGGTTGTTCGGAATTTTTATTCTTGGAACGAAGTCGTTGAGATTACGATTCAGCTGATTTTTAAATGCGGACCAGTTTTCTTCGACGGATCGTAAGCGGAAGGACCGCTGAAAGTTATCTAAAAAGATCCTCATAACTGTGCTTATTTCATTAGTTTTCGCCTTTGAGTAGTCATGAATTTCTTTAAACTGGTTGCGGGGGTGCTGAGTTGCCATTTTGACTTTGATTACCACCATTTTATGATCACTAATCTCTTCAAGAACATTTACGCGCTTAATTATGTCAGGCGCAAACGTAAAAAATAGATCTAGAATGGAGGTTCCTCGGGTAGGCTCAAGAACAACTCGAGAGAGGTAAAGAGATTTAAAAACATTCAGGAACTCTATACACTCGGAAGCATGCCTGCAGTCTGGTAGCGGTTCACAAGAAATCCAGTCAATTCCTGGATAATTAAAATCTCCTCCAAGAAATACAGGACATCCGGGGTAACGAGAAATAACATCATCAATAACATACAAAGATCACGGACAAAATCAGCGGTAACATGTGGCGGCTTGTAGCATACACCAACCAGGACGTAAGAAAACGAAAACTTAACGCGAACCCAGACCATTTCCAGATCGGTTTTTAATTCGACAGGGAACAGAGTGGAAACATTTTTTTACAGCGATAAGCACCCCTCCACCTTTCGAATGCAACCGGTCTTTCCGATAAAGCAGATAATCTTTATCTAAAACAAGCTCACGGTTATCAATATCACTGGAAAGCCAAGTTTCCGTTCCAAGTATGACGTGCGGTTTACAGATTTCGATCGAACACAAAAGTTCTTGCTTGGAAACGAGACTCCTAAAATTAGCGACAAGAAAAGACACAGTTCCCGAAAGGCGCTCCTTTGCGCGACGTCATGATTCAGCTGGTGTAGGCACAGAGCTTGTTCTTTCCTGTTCGAATCACATCACCCGATTCTGCATTGTAAAAGAACATACGATCGCCAACGAAAAGCTTGTCAAAAACAAGGCGCACACGGGTCTGGGTCGAACGGAGAGGCTTACCGAACTCCCATAGCATTTTTCGAGCATGACGAATGTTAGGTGAAACGTCTTCATCTATCCAAACACGCAAATTCTCGAGTTGTTTCAGCTTTGACGCATTTTCAAGGATTCCTGCTTCTTTTTAAAGCTACGGAAGTTAACAATAATCGGACGAGAGTAGTCCCCCCGCTTTCTTCCCAATCGGTGTGCGCGCTCGATTTCTCCGGCCTCAATTCCAAGGTGTGTTTGAATAAAGTTCTTCACAACTTGCTCAGATCTGTTCCACGATTCTTTGTCTTCTTCTGGAAGACCCTTGAATATCAGGTTATTCAGGCGTTGTCTGTTATCCAGCGCGTCCAAACTGGTTGGCAGACTACTAAGACGGTTACAGGTGGCGGATATCGATTTGACCTGATACTCAGGTTTATATAGCGAAATGTCCTCATCGAGTGACGAGTGGGGGCGTATATAGCATTTTTGGGACTCCATATTTTTAGGCCCGCATTATTTGCTTTACTTGTCCTGTATACCTAAATACTTAACAGTTCCGATATCTTAGAGAAGAGTAAACTAGCGACAATTTTTTATGCGCCAGTTAAGCTATTTCTCGGCGTAGGGAACAACCTCCGAGCGTAGAAAATGTTTGCTCATATTAAACGCGTAGCATTAATAGGGCCAGCCTCAGGCATCTTGTGTTCGCGGCATGTAGCTTCGATGACGTCACAGTGTCACGAGACTTTAAGGGTCACGTGTCTTCATGAGTCATATGATTTTACCATGTCACGTGCCACCATTATGCCACCTGACACCACGACACCATGACATCACGTGACAGCATGGCTTCACGTGACTTTATTATGAACCTGACAATATGACGTCACTTGACACATCATGATGTCACGTGACACATCATGATGTCACGTGACACATCATGATGTCACGTGAAACAATGACGTCAGGTGACGCTGTGACGGGACATGACGTCATGACGTCACGTGTCACGGGGACGCAAGCTGGCGACACATGGCACCATGACGTCACGTGACATCATGACGCTAGGGGGCACCGTGACATGACGTGGCGTCTTCAGTGTCATGTGACACTTGACGGCTTTATATATTCCCAATACCCTCGGAACGTGCCCTTGAATGGGCTGCTTACTGTGCCCACCAAGAGGAGGATCGCAAAAAGGCCCCATAAATGATATCCATTTAGAACGTTTTGGGGAAGCGCCAGAGACAGTTATTCTTTACGTGCAACTACAGAATGAAGTTTGGGCAGATGTTTCATTTAGAAAATTACCTCTGTTTGCAGGGTACACGAAGCAGGGCAACCGAGTCCACGCGGCACGTTTTATCCCAACAGCTCTTAACGGGCTTCCCCTCTTGAATAATGCATGACCGCCAATACATCCAATCTGCCTACCTCATTTCAAGCTTAGCCCGAAAAAAACTAGGGAAAGATTTCAATTCTGGACTGCCCAGCTCTGGTCCGTCCCTCCGACATATTAAACATAGAAGAAAAAAAAAATTAAAAGAAAGTTCCAGTCGATTAACAATGCCACGCCCCTTTCCTCTTTGACTAGATTACCCGAAGGATCATTACGCGACCAAATGACAAATGGCTCCTTCCGCCTCTGGCAGTAGGGCCTAATCTCTGCGGGATTTGTGTTCGTTGGTGACGGGGCTTTTGTATCAGTGACCGCTCGAATGTCTGTCTCTTCCTGTGATTCAATATCGATGCTTTCAAGAAATGCGAGTAAACGGTAATAAACTTTTGTCAGGTGTCATTTGGTATTTTTTAGCCGTTTACCAACCATTCCATTGGCACTGTAAATGAAACTTGGGTTTGCTACAAAATGTATTTACAACTGGCCCTATCGGCACCTTTTATTATATTAACACGTATAAGAAACTCTCAGGGAGCATGAGATAACAGAAATGATTTACTGACTGCAGCACGTTTTTTTTTTTTTTAAATTTCCAGATGTTTTATAACTGATTTATTCTTACCCACAGTACGTACGGATATTTTATACATTTACTAAAATAAAAACGAAAACACACATAATTTAGAAAACCCCCCTGAATACTCCCCTTCAGGCAATTTGTTTCCTCTTAATAGTGCGAAAGCGTTGAATTCGCATTGCCATCTCTAAACCTTTGTACAAACATTTACAGATACTTTGAGCACCGATTACATAATTACCATTTAAGTTTGCCATAAATAGGAAATCAATATCGAATTTTGTAATTCTTGCGGGATTCAAACGAATGGTGGTGCAAAATCAAATCAGTCAATAAGCACACTCCCAAATAGTTCATTATAAGTGTAGAATGCTTTTGCAAAGGACTTTTATTACTATTTTATGCTAAACAGCGGCAACCATAGGCAATCCGGATTTGCACATGCATAACACAGCCGCACGTCGTTTTAAAAAAATGAACAAAGTAAAATATACTAGCTATTAAAGGTTGTTTGTGATCCTGACCTCGAAGGACGATGTGTCTTTATTACTGAAGATCTAGAGGGAAGGTATTTGCAATCTCGGCTGGTCTTGAGCAGAAACTTAACGTAAAATATATTTGTACTGAAGCAGGTTTCAGCGCACAGAGGTGGTGGGGTGTGTAATTAGTTGGCATTTCAATAGTCGGTTATGATGGAAACTTTTAATGAGAAAGTCGTCAAAAGCGTTTTCGAACGACTAGTTCAGGGAGGCTACGCTTTGAACTGAGCAGTGTAACAATACAAAAAAACGGGAATCATTTGTTAAAGCTCACTGATGAACTTTAAACTGATTTTTATATGTCATTTAGACACTCACAAGTTGGGGTGGGCTGCATATTGTTAAATCATATTTTTTATATGGGTGAAAGACTCCCCGACTCAATTATAAAAATAACGAAAACCTAAAGGAAATTCTTACTTCTAAGATTTTAAGTGATCAATTGTTCAAAAACTCCGAAAGCCTCCTTTTTTAAGCAAGCGGGAAAAGAAAGCTGCATACGCATTAGGCGTCACATGCTGCTTATTCTCCAGGACCTGTTTTATTCTGATGAGGTACGGACGCTTGTCACTCTGACTAGTGAAAAGACCCAGCAGTAGAAACAAAAAAAAAAACTTTAGTGATTAAAGCAGAGCATCTGGAACACCTGCGATACATAAATAAGAAAGGAGCTCATTAACTCGAGTTTGCTAAGCCACAACAAACGTTGGGTTTCACACAAATGAGATGCGTTAGTTGCATTCCAGCACACGTGCCGTGACATTTAATGAATGCTCTGCGGATTTCGCACACCTAAAATACGTGACCAAAATAGTATGAGAGAAATACACGTAAGACAACACGTCAGACACCGAGCAACTACCAATTGCGCTATTTGTGCCCCGTGTGATGTTTTACCTCGTCCAGCAGCATGCAGAGAACATTACCATACTCCCAGTTTCCAATGGGCAACATTCGTGCGTGCTTCGGGCATCAAAAAGATGACGCCCCACAACATTCAAATCGCTGACTAATTTTGTTCTGTGGTTCTTCATTTTCAGCCGCGGCACACAGATACAACAAGCTATCCTAGCCATGACCTTAGTTGGGCTCAAAGGACTTCAATGATGATCTCGTTCTCCCTGCGGTTATCTGAAATTTGCATTTCCTCGCCGTGATGAAAATCGATATTTTTGTTTTTTACGTTTCATTAGCGAAAAAGGCTGGAAGCGAAAGCTTGGAGAAACAAAAGTTTAAACTTAAAACAAAATTAATAGTTTTTTGTTTGCATCGCAAAACAAGTACTGCAGGAGCTACACCGACCTAGAAAAATGGCCTATATTTTTGCTGTGGTTCAAACTACATCTAAATGCCCTGACTTGGCTTTTCTTCTCTGAATGCTATCAATATTCCATTGAATCAATTGCGGCAACCCTATAGCGGGCAGCTAAGCCTCAAAATTAGGTACATTTTCATTGAATAAACATGGTCACACTCAGCACGTCGGCACTTCTGTTCAGCTATCTATTAAGTTTGCTCCTTGCTCTTGAATGGCATTTGAAACTGCAGCATGTCGAGTGAGCATCTTGTTCCTCGACTCGTCTCCGCGCACAAAAAGGAGAGGGCATGGGCACATATTAACTAACATTTGACAAGTCTCCTATCTAGGTACAGAGGTTGAGCTTCCGGCGCAATAGCTTGAGGTCCTAGGTTCGATCCTTCTTAACGTTAGGAATTTTTGTTCTATGGTAGCAATGCATGCACTCATCACTCTCCTGGGCATGTACATCAGTTGTGTGTTACACGTCAAAAGTTCCAGGGGCGGCTACCGCATAAAAAAATTTGCTCCGTTCAATAGTTAAATGCGCTGGGGTGTGTTGACCACTAGGTGGAGCATTATTTTTGTGAGCACAAATTAATACAAATGTTGCTGACAGCATTCAATTAAAACGTCTCTCCGTCATGTTTCTATGTCGCGTGTTCTCATCACGCCTCTCTGTCACGTCTTTCCGTTACGTCAAACGAACTGTACGTTCGTATTGAACGGCGCAGTGATGCAATCGCTCCGCAAATTCAGGAGCGCGTACTCAACTTCTTTCTAAATACAGATTCAGTTTTGTTTTCCATTAAAATTGCTTTGTAAAAACTTTTTTCCACTGAGAAGTCGACCTCTTGACCTCGAGACGATGGTCATTCTTCTCTATATATATCTTGTATGCCCTTTGATTATTTAGAGCTAATTGTTACACATAATAATGATCAATATAGGGACTTTTCGTCTATTTAATTTCTTGAAAACTATACTTATGTTTCGAGTTGTAAACGTGTTACATAATTGAAAGTTCGATCATGTTATAATTTTCTGAACTGCGACCGAATGAAGTACGTATTGACATTATTTTGGACACGTTCAGGTAGGCTCTTCTTTAGAAGAGCGTATTTTGAACGTGTCCTAAAGGCTATAAAAATTGGTACCACAGACGTATGATGACAATTATGTACAGACTCAATTTTCCCTAAAGTCCGAAGATCACTAGTCTTGACTAATAATAAAAACAAAAATACAGCTCAAGCGATAGACGATCAAACTCGTTTGCACCTCAAGAACCGAAGTAAAAATGTTGCATTACTACTTTCCACCTTTATGTGAAGAATTAAGATATACCTAGGTGAATTTTAAATTATAAGTATGTAGGGCTAGTCGTCGATTAAAGTTTAATCTGATTCATCCCCAAGCTTTAATGAATTAATTAATTGGCTTCGTTCATTCCCATGCAAATTAGCTTTAAAACAGTAAAGTTAAATTGTTTGCCTCTGTTGAATATGTGATAAACGGAAAAGTGTACAATTTCAGAGTTTAAAACGATCGTGATATGTATTTGAGAACAGTCAAAATATATCCACTTAAAAATTATTGTTATCAGCCGCAGATTGCTGCGCTGATCGCACACTCGCCAGGCGTTTAAGTGACTGGGACACGTATAACATTTTCGACTTGTTCGGAGTTACAAATATCGCCCCTACAGCTTACTTAAGGTCAACATTTTACCTAAAATGTGCTTTCCTGCAGGTGTACTGGTACTTGTGTACTTTACAGGTGCGTGGTGAAAGCGTTTCATTTTTACTTTTTTGTTTGTTTGTCAACATTTAACCGATTAACCCGTTAAAAATAATCGCGATTAAAGCATTAATCGATTAATCGGTAGGTTAATTCATCCAGTGCCCAGGTCTAGATATATGTTATCCCATCAAGACGTACAAGCTCCAACCGTCAAAAGCATCACTTCTTCGTCTGACAACTAAATCTTGTGAGAAATACCTCGCGCGGCGTATGAAAAAGGCGCGAAATCGCCTTTCCCCCCCTTTTGTGTGAAAACGAGTATAGGGAGCGCGCAGAAGCAACGGAAACGAGAATCCTGATTAAAGAAAGCATATTTCTTTGCTTCAGAATCATGCAATCCTGAGCGCTCCTTTTACTTGGTAGGTTCTCTTCATTCTTCTTTTAGGATATAATTGTCTTTTAAACGTTTCTGGCGACTGTATTCAGGCAATTTCTTACTGAATACACCGCGAGTTTTTTTGTTTTTTTTTATAGCCACCAAACGCAGGTTTCAAAGCAAGCCACTCTTTTTGGGGCTGCGAACGTCTTGATACGAACTTTTCAGCATTAACATTTTTGTGAATAAACATATACATAATCCGCAAATGCTTGTTGTTTTTTTTGTTGTTGTTTAGAATCGTTTTATGTACAGTTTCTTTTTTTCTAATTCACGGAAGTTTAGGCTTGCAAACATTTTGAAGCTTGAATTTATAGCTGTGATGTGGCTGTTGAGAGGTTGGCATATGCGTGCTGGTCGACACTTTAATGGAAAAAAAAGATATTTATTGATGCCCTTCAGGGTCCGAAGGCATTACACAAGGGGAAATATTGAGAATATTTATATATTTGTGGTTGTTATTATTTTGCAACACTAATATTTTAACAATCGTTTAGATCTAGGGGATTAAACTAGATGTAAGGCATCTGGTCCTTTAAAAATTCTAAAGATCACAATGAAGCTCGTTTTTTTGTGTTGATAAGGACATTTCGACCAGCAAACTTGGACTTATTCACTTGCATATTGTATTTTGTTTTATCTTGAGTAATGTCGGGAGAAAATTAATGAACCAGATGCAAAGGGATAAAATATGTGGGCTTTATTCTAGCAGAAATTAATAATTGTGTTGTGTGTGAAACCACAAATTTGGGAATCGGTAAGTTAGATTCAAATACCTCTTGGTGTATGCTTTGTGTTTTGTTTGTTTTTGGACAGGGTCAAAAGAAAGCGGGTTTTATAATATTTAAGGCAGTGAATGCCTGCCACGAAAGCGCCCGTATGCCGCTTGTGGCTTCGGAAGTAACCCGAGTCTCGGGCAGGGCAGTTTGGGACCGAGGAATAAACGCGTTCTCCTGCCAAGCCGGGACGGACAAGATGAGGGGAATAGAACCACCGAGCAAGGTGCCTAAAGAGACTTCTCGTACGCGTCGGGGCATTTGAAGACGGGGGAGGATTCGGGGAAACTTGGAGGCGAGCGGGAGAGGAAACTGAGAGTCTACGCTGAGCAGCGGAGGGTGCAGGACGCCACCAGGACCCTGAAAGGTCTCGCGTGGCTCCTAAGATGTGTAACCCAGTTTGAGTAAAGTATGTTAATAAACTGCATATAGATATATACGTTCGTTATCCTCGCCCGGGGTGTCTCTGTGCTTCTCTACAATCTCTGACGGCCAAGCGTGCCATCGGGGGTTGCCATCATCCCATCTGCGGCGACCACCTCAACAAGAACCTGACTGGCGCAGTCGACAGGATTGTGCCACCGCCTTCAAAGTGGAAGCTGCCGCCATCAAGTAGAGACACCGCTGCAAGTCAATCAGGTGAAGATTGCGAATCACCGGGGCTCGTCGGCCATGAGAGTGGCGAGGAGAGGCTGAAACGAAGAGTCGACAGCGTCTGAGGACGTGTAGTGCCCGGCAGTCATCGTTGGTGTGACCAGGAGCCGCAGAAGCTCGCCGTACGCAGGACATCAAGCCGTCGCCATGGGTGCGACGAGAGGCAGACAACGCCGTCGGGAAGCGCCCAGTGTCCGCCTGTTGCCGTAGGTGTGACAGGTAGCTCAAGGAGCTAACCGGAAACGGACATGTCACCCGATTGTCACCAGTGGTGTAACGAGGGTTCCACAAGATCAAGGAAGACGTCGAGTGTCCAGCTGTCACCATGGGTGTGACAACGAGCCACATTGCTTCGGGAACAGACACGACATCGCTTGATCGGTGCAGTAGGGGCATCGGGAAAGCAACTCGTTATCGCTGCAGCCGTCGGTTAAAAGAGCAGGTCATCGCAGTGGTTAGGGGATACTGGGGGCTTCAATTGCTGAAGTCGGCATTTCCCGGATCTGGTGGGGGTGTCCGGGAACGTTCAGTGACCAGAGCTCATGACAGAAACGACAGTAGGTGGTAGGTTGCTATGTTCGTTTCCTCTGGGACTCGTGTCTTTGGGGTGGTAGCGTCGCAGGCGTTATGGACCGCGGGAATGGAGGACAGCCATGGAGGGTACTTACAGATGAGATGTGTGTCGCGATAAATGAGTTATCTGCAATCAGGGTTGCACTCGAGGTGCCACGGTTGCGACCCGCCACCTGACATGGCGCTCAGGGGGATAGAACTGTGGAGAACTTTACCTGTGTACAAAGCGTATTTAAATGCAAGAGCATTATTAAGCTACTACTCAAGGTTTGCAGCTATATGGGTATCAAGTTTCCTGACCGTGGAAAACGTTTCCCCGCTACATTTGGCGGAAAAATCAATGCCACGTGACCTGACGTCACGGGACCTATGCCCGTGTGTGCACCCCTGTGGTTTCTAAAATATTTTGTGTTCGTGCTGATGTATAAGCAACCTGAGTGAAGCGTGCCTTTTGTAGTGAGGGTACCCTTTGTATTCTTGAAAATGTAATAGCGGGTACATTTACAGAAATAAGGGCTGTGGCGCTGGCTAGCTGGTGGACGTTTACACTTAAAAATAACACGAGACAGGTATAAAGGAAGGGACAAACTGAACGAAGTCTCAAAGCTGAAACTTCGTTGTGCTTATCTCTTCCTTTTTTTCCTATCTCGTGTTTTTTTCTTTTTTTAAGTATGAGCGGGTGCATTGTGCATTAGAACGAGATCTTAAGGGTCTCCTGTATTAGTGATTTTGTTTAAGGGCTGGCTGAAGATGTAATCGCAAGAACATTCTTCGTTGGGACGAGGTGTTAATATTCTCCTGTGTTAGTGACTCCTGAATTGCGGAATGTCAGAAGGCGCGAGAGGGGGCGTGATCTTTATTATGACGTCACCTCAGGGGTTCTTTTAAATTTGGGACTCTCGGATTTGTCGGATGTTAGAAGACACAATGGCGGGCACGATCTTTATTGTGACGTGACTACAGCTTTTGTATCTTACGATCTGAGCCTTGTACTGAGGGCTATCCTGAGACGCGATAGCGGGCGCTCTTTTCGGGGGGCAGGAGACTTTAGAAACTTGCACCTTTGGTGTTGAGATGTCCGAAGACGTAATATCGGGAACAATTCAGTGACGGAGACCTCAAACAGCTCCCAATACTTTGTATAATTGTTCCAAAGCGTCGGTGATTATTTTTGCATCGGGCATGTTGGTGCATTCTGTTGTACTGCTACTGCTGGTTCATTGTGTGGAAAGGGTTCTAGAATGGTGCGATGATGTTGGCATTGAATCAGATATGCTTTTTGGGTTTCATGGGATTCACCTTGTGTAACTGAGTCTTTGAACACGGGTGTGGGTTTTGCGTATGTTGCTCGTTGTTGTTGCCCGAGTAACACAGTAGGGGGGAGGTGTTAGGTTCAAAGACCTCTTGGTACATGTTTTGTTTGTTTTGGAGAGGTTCAAACGAAAGCGAACTTCGCAATATTTACGACTAAGGGTGTCACAAACGCGGCCGTCTCCCGCTTAAGGAGCATTCACACTGCGGAAAAACGCGCGTCGAGCGGCGAGGTTCCAGAGACGACGTTTCTGGGACCAATTGTTTCCTCGAAGCGCGCGCTTGAGCCAATCAGCGAGCGACCGGACTTGATGTATCGTCGTTTTCCGGCTGTGACCTGTTTTTGCTGTTTTTGTTTTCGACCAACGAGAAAGGCGAAGAGACAGTGGTGTCGAGGGATGCGCGCAGTCGCCAAACGTGGCTGGAAGCATTTCAACGGGGAGGAAAGCCATATATAGGGAGAGCGAGCCGATTGGGACGTGTGATCTGACAGTGTTTTCTATGCGTGTGCGACGCTCTGCAACAACTCTTCATCGCTTGTGCAGAAGCCTCCACTTAACTACGAACTTCGCAGTGGGTTCCGACTGCGCGAGAGCGGTAACCCTGAAATGTCTTTTGTGCATTTTTTGTGTGCACGCCACCACTAAAGAATACAGCATTTTCCCTCCGAAAACATATTGCACAAGCTGCGTGTAGGGCTATCAAAGGTACGGACACGCGGGCGTAGCACCTAGGGCTATCAAAGGTGCGTTCGCGCGGGTGCAGTACTGTGCTAAGCTTTGTTTGCACAAAAACGCGCCAAAACAGCACGTTCTGAAGCTGCGGGTTCGAGTCCGTGCCTCTCACATAGGTAGCATACAACTGGAGTGCAAACGTATATATAATCATCGCCGCTGTTCATTCACCGTAGACGGGGATTTCGAAGCGCATATGCAATTCATACAAGGCAGCAACGATAACAACAATCGTATAAAGCAGACGAATAAAAAAAAAATCGCGTTCTCTTGACAAACACGAGATTTGTGACTGCCTCCTTTTTTTCGACGCCGGCGTCAACGTCGACCAAAACGCGCGTATTTTTTTTTTCTTGTGTGAATGCGTTTTTATATGGCTTCGGGAGTAACCCGAGTCTCGGGCATGGCAGTTTGGAACCGAGGGATACAAGCGTTCCCCCACTGAGCCGGAACGGGCGAGGTGAAAGTACGGGAAACACCGAGCGAGGTGTTGAGAGACACTTCCAGCGCGCGTCGGGGAATTCGAAGACGGGGTAGGATTCCGGAAAACTAAGAGGCGCGCGGGAGAAGAACGAGGGAGTCTACGCTGATCATCGGAGGGAACAGGACGCCACCAGGACTCCGAGAGGACTAGCGTGACTCCTAAGATTTGTAACTCACTTTGTGTATATTATGTAAGAAAACTGCATATGTATATATCAGTTCGTTATCTTCACCCGGGGTGTCTCTGTGCTTCTATACGATCTTTGACGGCCAAGCGCACAATCCGGGGACGCCATCATCCCCTCTGCGGCAACCACCACAACATGAATTTAAAGGAGCGGTGCAACGATATTCCATTGGAATGTCTTTCACTTTACACGAGCTTACTGGCACTAGCGGGACTCAAGGATACTCATACGCAACGCCAGTGGCCTGGAAATTTCTTTGTTTCTGTGTAATTTAAGGACAAAGGAAAGCGTTTTCATACGATCTATAATTCGCAAAGCTTGATGAAATAACTAAGGGATAATATTTGGGGTTGTGTGGATATTTATACAGCGTGTATTTGGTCAGCCATTACAAAAATGCGACGAGTCACTCGCTGTAGATGAGCAATTTAGCCAGTGCAGTACATCCGCTAGCCTGAGGTCATTAACGTGCACCCCGCAGTAGTGATACACGACCGCACGCCTGTACGATTATCATCCAGATCGAAACGGGCAGTGTGGGGATTGAGCCCATGGGATCCCTGGGTTCTGCAGCACGAGCTTTCGCTCCCCGTGCTCCGAGCTGGTGTGCGCTAGCCCACTTGGCCACCGATCCCCCTTAACTGGGGGACCACAATATACACCAGTGAGGATATTTGAATGCAGCTCGTTGATTGGACCCGAGCATTGCGTGGGCACTCGATTTGGGCTCGTGATAATAGATAGCTCGAGGAGAATTCGAGTAGTGGCCCGTGTCCAATCACTGCAATGACGGCTTTAGCCGAACCATAATAATGTCTGCAACTCAGAGTGTGTCATGTGCCTTGCCAACCGCAACGCATGGATCTGGTCAGCATTGGTGGCATATATTCAGCTCGAGATCACCTGGCCGCTTGTTCTGGCTGAGAGTTAATGGGGCGAAAGCTGCGATATGTAATTGCTTCTTGTGAAAAACGAACGGGCGTTTAACAGGTCATTAACGTCAGGGATCTGTTTTAAGCGGTATTTACGCAAATTACAAATATCGTTGCATCCCCCCTTTAACTCGGCGACCAATCCAACAGCCAAAGAAAACTATGCAACAAATGAAGGAACAAACATGTAAGACAAGGTACCACACACGCACGTCTTACAAATCGCAACGAACATAAAATGCTCATCGTTGTCAGCCTGTGTCATGATCTGTATTCGAAAAAAAAAAGGTGCGGGCCAAGAGAAAACAGCACACTGCACAGACACTCGGCGACGATCTAAAGAAGTCAGTGGTATTACGTTCGGCGATGATGATCCGAGCAAGCAACCGGCGGAGCAACGCCGTGTGTGGTACCGTTCTCGGCTCTCACTGAAGAAATTTGTTTGTGCTATTTTGTTATTTCGAGGTCGAGTCCTGAATTTGGTCTTTTCTTTGCAATGCTTCACATGTGGTGTTTTTTATGCTGAGTGATACGGCGGAGGTGTATTCGCAAAGATTTATGCGTCTTCAATATATTAACAGACATAGTGCCTGTCTCAGCCAGCGTACCGCGGGTAGATTCTCTCTTTGGGAGACCGAAGCACACTTTTAGTGGAAGTGCCTGTGCAGTTTGCAGTTTTTTCATGGTAGTGTCACAAGCACTGTGAAAGATCGGTGGACTAAATCTGAGGATTCGCTCCACAAGAGAGCGCTCTAGGGCAACCATTACGGAGCATCAGCATCCCCATGCAGTGCATGCTAGGCATCGTAATACCTCGATGAGAGCATAATGGTTTTCCCTTATACGGTTTTTCTCTGATGCTCAAGTAAGGTTCCAATCAGTAACAACCCCAAGGCACTTACAGGAATTTACTTACGGTAGAAGGAGCCCGCCTAACAATATCGGATAGCTTTGCATTGGTTTTCTTTTAAATGCGATGGTTTTTTTTTTTTTTTCAGCCGATGGAGTTAATTCCCAGTTTCAATAACCGTTGGTCAACCGAATGTAAACCTCTTTGAAGTATACGTGGTGGCACGTTCCGCTGGAAACTGCTGGTCCACAAACATATATCGTCAGCATAAAGTCTTGCCGCTACATTTGAGGGAATGACTTTGGCTACCGGTATCAATGCAAGGTTGAAAAGAGTTAGACTTATTACCCCTACCTTGAGGAACTCCTCTCGATATCGTGTGTTTGTTTGTGCAGTTATAATTTGTTTTGATAAAAATTGCCCTCTCTCTTAGATAACTTCGTATCCAATGATGCATTTTTCCTCCAAATATTACATTTTATTTTAAAGCGATAATAATAGCTTAGTGTTCAAAAGGTCGAAGGCTTGTTTGATGTCGAGGAAGATTGCAAATGTAACTCTGTTTTTCTCATGGTTCTCTTCTACAGAGCTGACGAGGTGAAGTATGTTATCAGTAATCGATCTTCCGGAGCGAAACCCACGCAATGTTTTTTGGAGTACAGTATTTCGTTCAAGGTAAAACATCAGCCTATTCTGTAGAATGTTTTCTAATGTTTTTTTGTTTTTTTTCTTCAATGCAACTTGTAAGTGCAATGGGCCGGAAAAAGCTATAGACAGTTGGTTTTTTTTTTCTGGCTTTAGAGTAGGCATATTTTTCAGCTTCTTTCGTGCTTTTGGAACGTTTTCGGTCTCCCATGTTCTGTTTAATATCTCTTAAAGTCTTATTAACAAAGTCCTATTGAGATGTGCAAGCGCAGCTTATGTCACTCCGTCTGCCCCTGGAGACGTTTTTTTTTTTTAATTTGCTACTGCTAAAACTATTTGGAGCCCCGTAAGTGATAAACGCGCATCTGATCTTGAGTCGTGGGACGCAGTTAAGGTGTCCCCCTGTATGCACTCAGTAACGTGCGAGATACTTCGTCGTTTTGTACCCATCAACTTACAAAAGTTCTCAACTACTTGCAGTTCTGATTATTTGTCTGTCATTGACAGGGTCTTAAAAGGCTGTAGCTGGTGTGGTAATTTCTTCCATCCTTGAACAGCTCGATATACTGTGATATGGGACTACGAGGATTTAATATTTCACAGTATTGGATTCACATGCGCTTAGCTAACCAATTTAAATAACGTCTCACGCGACGCTGCGCTTTACGCGCCTTTCGAAGGTCTTCACTTTTTGTGGGTTCGTCTTTGTCCCCATTGTGCCCTTCTTCGTATTGCATTTAACCTTTTGTATTCAGCATCTATTTATATTTCTTTCTGCTGGCATATTTAAACTTCAAGTAGAATTTTTCAATGCACATGCAATAGTTGGGGCGGTAGCATTATCGGCTGTTCGGTTATGGCGTTCTTTTTTATTTGTAACTAACTGAAATAATTCCCAATTTGTTTTTCTTATCTTACTTTGTTATTTAGGAGATCCGAAGCAATATATCTATATCATAATCGAGAAATTATCACTTCCCAAAGTATCTAGAGCTGGCTGCCAAGTACATTTGTGAAAAAGGTATTTTAACAGAAGGTTCAAGTCTAACCAGCTGCTTACATTTATTCCAGTTAAGACTGTGGGTCTGCTGTCATAAATAATTACCAGATATAACTTAGGGGCAATGTCGAGGAGTTCGCGTTCCCTGCGAATGTTTCGCAAGTTACCCCAAAGTTCGTGATAGGCATTGAAGTCTCTAATAAGCAGCATGGCTTGGGTGTAGCTAATAAAAGTGTTCTTAGTGTGAATATCGAATGTCACGTTAGGTAGTATATAGGCGCAGATGAACGCTATTGAGTTTGTGCCACTTTCTATACTTGCAGATACATATTCATTTTAATCATCTTCACAAATATCTTGTCTAATGTAAGTTAAATCATTTATAATGGCCAGTAAGGTTGTGCTTATTCCTGTATGCTTTTTTAGTAAAAAATATCCTTTCCTGAAATTTTCAAGCGGTCCAAAACACCGTGTTCGGACACCGCTAAAACGGCACAGGGATCTTTTCTAAGATACTGACGTAGATCGTGTGCTTTCTATTGAAGGCCATGTGCGTTCGAATGGAAAACAAACACATTTGCTACATAAAATAGATCTAAGAGTATTGGGATAATATAGTTAAGTATTTTCACGATGCCTTGTATTACGGATGAGGAGAACTGACGGAGAACTGTTGTTGTGGCTCTAGTTAACGTCGGATATTTTCCAATCAGGAAAGTTCGATGCATTCGGCTCTGACGCCTCTTTTTGTTCTTGAATTTGTGGTTTCTTTTTCCTTTGATTGGACAAATTTTTTATCTGCATGTCTTATCTTAGTGTATACTGCCTTTAGAACTTCAGCGTTTTTTTTTTTGGACTCGTGGGACACAGTAACATGGGGCACTTAGAATGATGAACTAGAGCAGCTTGGGGCAGCTATATTAACCTCGGAGGCACCTGGGTTAGTTTTCAGAGTTTCCTTTCTTTCGATTTGTTTGTCTTGCGCAAGCTTTGAACGTTCCGTCTCTTTTCTTATAGTAGTGTTTCAGTGTTGGTTCAGCTGGTTTCTCATGTTTGCGTGGCACCATTTTTGTTGGTTTTCGGGTACTACTTTTGAGTATCGTGCAGGTTTGGTTTCCAAGTTATCTGACTGTGCGCGTGCTCCTTGAGTATATTGTTCCTTTCGTTTTGATAATCGTTGAAAGAAAGCCTCATCTGTCTCTGCAGTTCATTCAACGCGCTCTAGCGTCACATTTCTCCAATTTGTGATCATGAGAGCATTGTGTGCAAGCCTTTGTGCGCATTCAAGCAACAAGGACATGACCGAACTGCCCGCATTTATTGCATTGAGCCTGCATACGTGTGAATGCGTCAACTCTGAGCCTAACGCACCCAACAAGTACTTAATTTGGTAACGTTGGAGAGCCAAATGCTATAGGTACAGTACGTGTTGCTCTTATGCCTTGTACTTGGTCAATTGTTGCGTTGCATTTCAGCTGCTCCTCAAGCTGTGGCATTGGGACGACTAGGTCAATATCATGAGTAACGCGCACTGTAGAGTTGCCAATGCGTGGCTCATGGACATAGACTGGTCACCGGTGTTCCAAGCAGCTCTGTCATTTACATCAGTGTTGCGGTGGTGTGCTGGTTGCGCGTATCCACTGCGATGAGATTCAGTTTCTGGTTTATCTTGATCTCCATCTTGACACATCTTGACACAGGATGCAGCAATGTTATCGAAGAAATTTGTTAAACGAATGCTGTTCACGTTTCACAGCTGCTGTGTGGGATCTTGTGAATATCTCTGTATGTCTAACGCAGGCCAGAGAGGATGTGGACATGATGATGGTGTTACTACTTAAGAAGTTCGTGTCCGGTCGATGGCGTTTCCGGGAACCTGCTATCATGTATGACTAGTCGTTTGAGGTAGTTGTATAAGTTTGTTGCTTACTTCAATCTGTATACCTTCTGCTCCAGTGCTAATTGAAAGTTCAGTGCTGTCGAAGCCGTGTTCTCTTGATACATATTCAGGGGCCTGATTAGTAAGAGCACATTTTTCCTAGCATGTGAGAAGTTCTTGGTCAGTGGGTTCGAAAAGTTCTTGATAAGGGTTGGGATAAATTGGCACCGACGTATCTTCCGTCCAGAGAACGGTTGAATGTTTAGCACGTCCTCCTACTCAAGTGCCAGTGTCTGGCTCTGGATAAGAGGTAATGACACTTAGTTGACAAGTAGCGTTAAATAATAGCTCAAACGTAGGCAGCAATATTGTACAAGCGAAGAATCTGGAAAATACAGAGAGATCGTTTAAAAAAACAACCTCA
This sequence comes from Ixodes persulcatus, assembly GCA_013358835.2. Lineage (NCBI taxonomy): Eukaryota > Metazoa > Arthropoda > Arachnida > Ixodida > Ixodidae > Ixodes > Ixodes persulcatus. The sequence goes on along the minus strand of JABSTQ010011080.1, from coordinate 213,534 downwards.
ACAGAGCTTGTCGTCGTCGTCGTTTTTTTCTTGTGGCTGAGAGTAACCAGTACTTTCGTTCTTCGTATGCCCCATGCCAAGCTACTTCTTGAACAGACCGATCTCACCAAGCGAACTGCGGAGGCCCGGAGTTTTGCGAAAACATACTATTGTTGTTTTTTTGTTTTTTTTTATGGCTTAGTTTGTCAGCAAGCGCAGAAAAGCAATTGCAGTCGTATAATCTCGTTAGAGTCGCGTCGTTGTCTTCTTCGTCGCCTTCGTAAACGCGTGAACCCACTGCGCTAACGCTGTTGTCCCATTGCGGCCACGAGAAAACCCAGGACGCCACCACTCGAACACTCCGCCTGGCCGGACCCCTCGGTGCACTTGGAAAAAAGTGAACATGTATTTCAATGACAACGAGCATGAAAATCTGAGGGACCATCTATTTGGTGTAGCACTGCGGAATAGCATAGAGTCTGTCGGTGGGAAACGGAGCTTGGTAGTGATAAGACTTGTGCATAACGATCAATCAACAATGAATTAAGAACAGATAGACTTTCCCGGAAAACGATTGTTTTATAAACGTCCTATCATTCTGACTGACAGCCTGACTGACAGGGTACAGACGAACTGCGAGGAGATGCCTGCACAAACGATCTACTGAGAGACAATGACTGACGCGCCGTAACTCGCATCTGTCAAAAAGCAGGAACCATGTCTGATACCTAAAAAAGTTGGGTGTAGATAAGTTTATGTGTACATTATCTATTGAATTTGCGCAAGCTCCAAGCGCTAACAGCCGCCCGATTCTGGAAGTTTTTTTCTTCTACTCCGGTCTCGCTTGATGTTAATGCAGAACGGATCAGTAACACCAGCCAAGAACGAGTTGTGACAAAACGGGCTAACACAAGTTAAGCGTAATTATTTTTGCTGCCTCTTCGGCTGTAGGTGTTGCCCTTATAAATTGAATTATGCGCTGTTTTAACGTTTTCTTTGAATACAATAAAGACTGCTTTCAAAAAAGTGTGTTCCGTTTCACGCGATCCATATCGGAAACCTCTGTTCTTTTTTTTGTGTGATTGTTCTTATCTCTTGAAACAGAGTTGCGCTTGAAACATGTCGCAATTACAGTTATACCCACAAAAATACATCGAGCAAAAAGTGTATTAAACACGGCCGCCGCAAAGCAGTGCAGTGGTCTCAATTGAGGTAGACCGCTATGGACCAAGTGCCCAGTGAGGTTCCAACGTACGGAACACTTCGGCCGTCTCACCATGCCTCGTGCCCTGTAGTCTTACACTATTTAGCTAGCCTGCTATTCGTTCGGTATAAGTTACAAAGCGAACCTCGAAACAAATTGAAGAACGCTATATTTCCTGCCGCCCTGACCGGCTCCGTTTACATTCATTAACCGCTCTTTTCGTAGGCTGCGTTCTTTGGGAAAACATAACATCCGATGAATTTTTGACTGATACTGTTATTTTAACGCCTTGGCACACAACAGGTGAAGCCACCCTGATTATAAGTCTCGTACTAACTCGAAAATTTCCTTTCGCCTGGCGTAAGAAACGGATTGACGCGGAGGAAAATCTGGGGAAAACGGCAGGTACCAGAATGCTCCGCAGCAGCGTTGACGTCGCGCAAAGCTTCTTTAGATCAATCTGTTGGTGGACATGCTACACACGAAGCACAGACGACCCGGCGACTCGCGGCCGTTTCTCGACGCAGCGCAGTAAAACGCATTGAAACGCATCTGTTTGTATAAACCTTATTTTATTTTGTCGACATCGTTGATGGGCAATAGCGTTGCCAGCGGCGATATCGCATTACGAAGAACAATAATTGTTGCGTCTCGCTGTTATACGTGCCAAGTGGGACAGAACACCATGACAGGCTTCACGAGGACGCCATCACTTTTACTATCCCAAGGCATTGCGCAAATAAGGGCCTCCTGGAGTCGGCTCGGCGTAAGAGCGAGGGAGTCTTGGGCTCGCGTAACGACGTTTATCGATGTCCTCGCTCCCGCATATTCGAACGCAACACTTGAGTACACTACAGGCGTATCGCTGGATGAAAGGCTGAATGGATGTGCAGGAAAAATAGGGGAGCTCTAGACGAGGTCTGAAAGAAGCTTTTTGACACAAACCCTTAGGATTACCTGGAGCTGCAGCACGTCAGCCTTGAACAGTTTCTGCAGCTCTCTTGACGCGTGGAACCTGGAATCGCGCGACAAAACTAATAAAACACAATGATGCGCCATTTATGTTTTTCTCATTAAAAAAAAATCTCATGTTCTTGCTACACTAAACATTTTCAAATCGGACCCCGCCATTATTCGAAAGTGAAGGACGCTCAGTTTTTCAGTCATTTTAGTCCACCCGCCCGCGGAATGAAACACTATTGTCGCTATTTCAGTAATCTTTCCTGTCAAAAATATATGATTTTCGTTGTCACTAATTAAAAAAAAAACAACGAATTTCTTTTTTGACAACTTTGAATCACAAATGAAGACGAGAGGACACCGTTCACTTTGATCAATCGCCTCACGAGCCTACATTAATGTTAGAATCCACGTGAATATCACGCTGGTATTATTCGCAGTGTCGGACATCAGTGTAATCGGTCCTGGTATGACTATAGCTGGATGTGATAAAACAAACGTTTTGCGGCGCGCAAGTGCGGGCTAAAACAGTGTCAACATTACCTGAAAGACACCTTCTATCTATTTCAATAATTAAACTGAACTTCCACATCCTCCTCGTGTTTCATTTAACGAGGGTCATAATACAGGTTTTGCATTGTGTGACCATATTCATAGGTTGTGTGCCCCGTTAAGAGCAATATTTGCCAGGTGAACGCAAAGGCGAATATATAGCGGACTTTATGCGTTCATGTCACTCTTTTTTTTTGTGGTTGTCCTTGTATCGTGAAATGTCTAGCACCCATACTCTCATTGCCATCATTGATTTCATTATTAACCTTTAATTGTCGAGCTTGGTGCGTTGACCAAATCACTTTTAAAATTGATTATATAGGTTTTCAGGTCCTCCTCAAATTCTACATTTGCGAAAGACAGCATTGTCAAAGAAGACATTGCACGAATCATGGAACAATAAGCCGCCACTTCTCTTTTTTCAAATAAATTCATTAAAAAAGTTTTCATGGAAAATATGTTTTTGTTTTCTCAGTGGAATGCCACCGCACCGTTATCTTGGGGCCGGGGGGACTATTCCATTTAATCGGCAAATAGATGACCCGAATACACGTTATCTACATTTATACCAGGAGTCTCAAACTCATTCAAGTTCGAAACCCCTGGAGGCCAGATAGCCCACTCCCGAAAGGACGAGGGCCAACGGAGGTGGGGGGCAATATTTTGTTATTTCAGGACAACAAATATAAAAACCAAGCAGCTAACTGTCCCATCGACGCCCCAGACAGTTTCTAGACAAGGAACATTATGATTTCTGCTTTTTGTAAGCTCATCGATTTGCCCACTTTGGTTCTTGCTTGCATATACGACTACTTTGGGCCCAGACCTGATGTTATAAAAAGATTTAAAACACCACCGTACCACAATACTGACAGTCTTCAATAGAAAAAGAGCAAGCACACCATCCTTGCCCTGTCGCACAATTCCCTCGGCTCTTCAAACGGCAGTTTGCACTTTTTTAGCAATTTTTACACCAGCATTATAAGAAACTATTCTCATTTCAAATGTATTCTCTTACGGGTAGAAGCAAGAACATATAGCTTTATCCTTGGCCGTTGCTTCTGCTGTGCAAGATTTCGCGCAGCCGAGGTGCCTACTTGAGCAAAGAGCTCGCACTTGTATACCCTAGTAGTGGTAATGCCATTCCAGTTGATTTACATCAGAAAGGGCTGAGAAGCAGATATTTAGACGAAGCAGTATTCGGTTAAAAACAAAAATCCCAAAACAAATACGTTTACAGTTCTCTGTAATGCCAAATTAGAGCGCAGCTCTTGAGGCGGAGGAGGGGAGTGTACGGACGGGAGGGTATGCCCCTCCTCCCCCTCCGTAACCTCCCCTCCTTCTTTTCTGCTCCACTCCCATTTAGCTAGAAACTTTCGCTACATTTCCCGCTAAATTTCGGGGAAAGTTTTTCGCTAAATTTAGTGGCGAATATTACCGCTAAATTTTATGTGGAAACCTTTCCGCTAAACATAGCGTGAAATATTCTCCGCCAATTTTAGCGAGAGAGCTTTTCCGCTAAATTTAGCGCGAAAATGTTTCCTCTACATTCGGCGGGGAATCTCTACTGCTAGTTTTAGCGGGGAAGTCTTTCCGCTAAATTAAGCGGGGAATTTTTTTCTCCTAGATTTAGGGGGAAGATTTTTTCAATAAATTTAGAGGGGGAAATTTTTCCGCTAAAATTAGCGGGGAAATTTCTCCGCTACATTTAGCGGGAAACTTTTTCCACTAAAATTATCGGGAAATTTGCCCGCTAAATTTAGTGTGCATAATCAGCCGCTAAACCTGGCGGGCAAATATCCCCGTTAAATTTAGCGGTAAAACTTCCCCGCTATATTTAGCGGGAAACCTTCCTCGCTAAATTTACCGGAAAAAAATACTCGAGGCACCGCGTGACGTAACGAGGGTAACGTACACACCTGACGTCACCGACGTGTCCATCGTGGGATCCCACGTGACGTCACGTGTGGCGTCATTATGAAAACAATGGATAATTCAACGCGCGGTTACGCCGACGGCGACGCCGCTCAAGCCGGAAACGGGCGCTTAAGAGCTGTCTCTAAAAACAAACAAAAACAGAAAAGTAAAAAATGCCTCAACAGAGCAGAGTTCCTTTTTGGAGAGGAAATGAATCGACAGCATTAATATAATATTTATGGCGCCTGTGACACTTGAGGCATGAAAACCGTGGTTCGCAGCCGGTGGACGCTTGTGGGCCGCATCCCAGAAAGTCGCGGGCCGCATGCGGACCGCAAGCCGAGCATTTGACACCCCTTGTTTACAGAGATAACGAGCCATACGAATTATTTATAATCAAGAAAACTCCTTAAGTAATCATGACAAGCACGTGTTTGTTCTCAATATAGAACCGTTTGGAAACCCCATACAGCAACCCCAGCCCTACAACACCAAACTTCGTGCATCTCTTCAAAGGTGAACCCGCGCTCGAGTCTATGCAGGAGTTTACGCAGCACTGGTGACCAGTACCTTCACATAGCGAACGCTCAACATATCGTTAAAAAATATGACTATAAGAGCTACTTAGATAATGTTAACTTTTTTTATAAAGTAGCTACCTTTCAGCGCGTGAGACGTAATGCCCCAAATGACCTATATCACGTTGAAGATTGCATTTTTGCGAGAATGTCAACTTCCGCGTCTCATTCCCTCATCCGCAAAAAAAAAAATCTACAGTACTTTGAAAAACAGTTGATGCAGGTGCTGCGTCCATGAACCCGGCGCAATTTATTTGAATCATTATGGGTGCTCGGTCGTAACAGCACCAAACTGTCTTCCAATCCGCTACCTCAGTTCATCAACAGCCGAAGCTTTTCCGCGCTTCAAAACCAACACATAAGGGCTGATCAAGGATATAGAGAACATTTATCAAACATATATACTAAGGACTTATTAATATCTGATTTAGGTTATTTTGTCCCAGCTTCATTTATTCAAATTATCGAACTTAGCGCATACATATTTTTATATGTTTTAACGTTTTCAAAGGCGCGTGAAAAAAACAAACAAAACAAGTATATTGTATAGATTGAATAAAGTCGTCTTATTTTGACTGTTCATTCGTTGACCTTGTACGTTCCCATCATTTCGAAAAAAAGTGCCCCGAAGCTGCTCACTTCCACTATACTTTGACAGTTCTCGATCTGGAGCTTTTTACTCAAAAAGGGGGGGGGGGGGGGGGGGGGGGGGGAGGCAGCTGTTATGGACGTTCACAGGTATATTTTTATTTTGTTTTCTAAACAAATCGGACATGAATGCTCAAAAAAAAATCTTGGTATCCCCCCCCCCTTTCCCCGAATTGACGGCTGGATCTCAGCTGCTGAGAATTTACTTCGCACTATCACGATCGCCTCTCGTTTTGACTTCCTTTGATCGTAAACTTCGAGACGAACACCGTCGCTTGGCTCGGTTCAAACTGCCTTTTTATTTATCTCTTGAGTTACCTCGCATCCTATGCCTCGATTTGTTTACTTCGAAATTCGAGGGAGCAAGAATGGTTGGAGCGTACGAAGATAGCACCCGCTTGGAACTCGAGGCTTCTCTAAAGTAGTACCATCGTTGCAAATGTTTATTTAAATTGTGAGCTCCAGTCGCCTCATTTCAGCGAACGCGCTTTTCTCGGGAAGCAGTAAAATGGGAGCGCATCTGGCCAGCGTTCACATTTATTTTCACGCTACGCCACTACGCCCCGTTTTCACCCTATTGCGGCTGGTACAGGGTAGGGAAAAAAAAAATATGAACCGCGGTTTCTCGGTTCTCACGAGGAAACTGCGCATCGCGGATACATTAAAATTCTCGAAGATGTTTCGCTAGTCTGGTTGATATATCGCGAATGTTTGAGAGCATGGAGCCACCTCGGTACAAAGGTGAACGATAAAAACGGAAATTTTGGGAGTGGGCCTTCATTTAAGCTTAATATTCGTTCCACGGAGAAATGACATTGTGAGCACCTGCGAAATTTGTTTCAATTAAGGTTCGACTGAAAATGGAGAGGTCCCTGGTTCGATAGTAGGAACTGGCGGATTTTTTCAGCGCGCACCGGTCACCTAGTTGTGTTTGGACTGGAGATTTATGTTTGTCCTTTGTCCCCCTTGTTCCCCTTCTCCAGGGATCATTATTGTTTATTCGGTCCAGATAGTCTACACCTAGGCGTTTTTCAGTAACATCATAACCTTAAAAAATGTACGCCGTTCACTCCTGTTGGTGTTAGACTGGTGGTGGCTGATAAAACCCATTTGCGCTACTGACGTCTAACTCCTGGTTAGCTTAATTGGTAGAGCACTCCACTGGTCCCTGGTTCGATACCAGGAAACAGGTGGATTTTTTCAGCGCGTACCAGTCACCTGGCTGTGTTTGGCCTTTGTCCCCCTTGTTTCCCTTGTCGAGGGATCATTATTGTTTATTCTGTCCAGCTCGTCTCCACCTTTCCATAAATTCCATTACCAAAATAAGAGCTTGTACACAAAAAAAATAAAATAACATTTTCTTCTCTGCTCATGACGTTTCTAGCAAAAACTGAACCCCCAGAGACCCCGGAATGCCCTTTCTCAGTTGTACTAATATTAAACATAAATAAACGTTAAATGTATAAAAAAAAGTTTGTTGTTTTTGTTTTATGGAGGCAAGATTATGTCTTTTAAATTTTTGATTCTATCACTCTCACCGAAGTTATATCCACACCAATCTTTTTCTTCCTGCAATGATTAGTTTACACATGGGAAAGCGGGTTTTATTTTCGTTCTCGGGTGCACATATCTCATTCCAGACGATCTTCTCCAACCGCTGAACGCAGTTGCAGAAGATCGCGGCCGCGAGACGTGATTTAGTCGGCAGTCACCTCCATTCCACTTGTTTTCTTTCTCGGGATTTCGGGCGCGTGCAGGAGAGGTGGAGCGGCTTTGCCTTCACGACCGAGATGGTCATTCCGGAATGACCCGTGACGTCATGGACTTGGCGCGCAAGACCTCAGTAAAATCTATCGCCCTCGCAAAAAAAAAAAAAAAAAAAAAAAACGCGTAAAGTTTGTTTTTTGACACGCGTGCCCCAACCAGACTGTTTACAAAACAAAAACATTATTTTTCTTTTCAGGGGCTCTTTAAGCTGATTCCTCCAGGTCCGAAAAACCAACGAAAAGCAATGGCCAACCGGGTGCAGCACACTCCCCTTGGAAGTTCGGCGAAGTTTGGTGTGGTTTCCCGTTCAACACCCTGTATTCGAACGCATCTGCTTTATATCCGAATTTTAAACTTTAATTTGACTGCTGGACCATAATAAATTCTTTAATAAAATAATTACCATTATAAAATATTAGGTACAAAACAAAACCTGATCATCTACCAACGTGGCACTTTGACTACTCGTAGTAGCCGATGTTTCGCACAATTCGACATATATTAACTTTATTACTGACCTACTGGTTTCCGTCAAGCCAGTGCTTCATACACGTTAATGCGAACATTTGAATGCTTTACAAAGCATGAAATAAAATAAGTAGAGAAGGAAACCACTGGCTAGACACTGCAGTTGCTAGTCAGCGATGTTCCTGTTCGCTTGATCACCTTTGTGTTTCGCAGTAACCTTTCACTGTCCAAATGAGCAATTTATTGCTCTGATCCTGATATTCTATTGGTTTCCGCTTACATGTCCATATTACTTTATGTATAGGCACTAAAAGGTAACTCAACTCAAAGTAAAACCAACAAAACGCCTGATTTCGCTTTAGTTGAGAAAGCTATGGTCATAGCCAAAATGTTGCGTCAAAGTTACGCCGAGCTTTCCTCTGAAACCGTTATTACAAATACCATCACCAGCGTCTCAGTAAGACGCCAGCGGATCAGTTGTTGCTGAAGCACTACTGGGAAACACGTGTTTCATTGACATCACGTTTGTTCAGTCATTTTTTTCTCCTGCACTTTTCATTGCACTTTCGGCCGACGGTTAGTGGCGCTCTTTCTTTTTCCTGCTTCTCTGATAATACAAACCTCTGGCTTAGCTTTTTTATGTAAATTTCCGACATTTTAGTTTCATTTATTTCAGTTATTTGTCTCTCGAATTCCAACGAGAGGATACATTCAAGGGGCCGTACAATGATTGTATGTTTTGACCACACTGTAGACAAAGGAAGAGGAAAGAAAAGGTGTGTAACAAAAACGTAGAAACATACAGTGTAAAAGGTTACACTTTTTTCAAAATTTTAAAATATCATATATGGTTACTATTGAGCAGACATGTACAAATTAATCAAAAGGTAGTTAAGTTTAGTTACTGAGTATTGACGCCAAATGTAATTGGAGTAGAGTAGAAAATACGCATTTGTAATAGTAATAGAGCAAACTAACAACTACTGTAAAAAGTGGCGTGTAACTTTTGAAGTAACCTTCGAAGTCACTTTTCTTATCTTTTTGTGGTAGCAAAATGAACATCAATTTTGATCCGTGAAAAACCCTGCGAGCCTTAAATAAATGCAGTCATTTTATCGCTTGCTTTCTCACCAAAATGGTTCATTCGCTCGCAAAAGCAATCGGCTTTGAAAGTTCTTATCGGAGAGTTTTCCCCTTTTCTACCTAAAGACATCCCAAGCCAAGCTAAAAAGACGTTCCACCGACGTGCTGGATGGAACGGCAGCATTGAATTTCAGAAACAGGCTGTGCTGGGTCCATGACGAAACATATGAGGTTTGCTTCGGCTAGAGAGGGCCTTTTATAGCAAACTGTCCGCCGTTATTCTTTTTTCTTCAGCAACTTCGGAATTAAAAACGGCGCGAAAAGATGAGGATCAGGCGAAGAAGTAACACGGACGCAGCGCTTCTTCGTCTGGTCCTCGTCTTTTCGTGCGGTTTTTAATTCCAAAGTATGTACCAACTCGCCCAAGCCTCAACTTTAGCATCGTTTTTTCTTCAGCGAGTTGAGATTGTTGACTAGCCACTCTTTATTCCCACGACGTTCGGAGAGTACGCTGAGCGAGTGCACCTAACAGTCAAGGGTTCAAGTTTCGCGCCACGACGATGAGATTCATCCGGACGACTGCGAGACTCGCTGCAGTGCTAATGCTACGCTACTGAAAAAATAATTTTGGTTGAACAGAAGATGAAACGAAGTATACTTCGCCGCTGACGCCGGGTCGAACAAACACATCTCCAAGGGTGACTCGAAATCCTCGCCGGCGACTACGTACGGTATCCTGACACGCCTGGCAAGCACGTAAATCGTTTTCAACGAAAAGGAGGTCTTCCGGGAATGGAAGGTCGGAAGGACGTAAAGAATTATGTGAACAAGCATCGCCGCTCGTACAGTTTCAGCTGGAAGCGGGAACGTCCTCCCATGAACGGATTAGCCATGTCTGCGTTTGTACGCGGGGGAGTCAGGCTTTGCAATGAAGTCTGCGCTGACGACGAGGCGACCATGGGAACAGGCGCCCAGGTGCGAGGTCATACCAGTGGAGCCTCTCGTGGAACCCCCATACCGCTTGAGTCGGAACTCACTAAACGAAGACAACATGAAAGCAATAACCCTCGGAGTGCCCCGTCTTTCACGGTTGCAGCTAGAGGCGCGGCGCCTGCGTGCATTACCGGATTAGGTCAATATCCAACCAAGGCTTGTTAAGCATCTCTTACTGCGTTCGTGCGCACCGGTGTTATGTTTTAGCTGCTCGTCGCTACCTCGACCCAAGGACGCCTGTGATGCAGTTTCTACGGCTGTCGAGTATATAAGTGCGTGGGAACAGAATGTGAGGGGGCCCCTTGTTCGGGAATGCTACTTCATCTGCCGGCGTCTTGTTTATTTATGCGCTCAAACTTTTGTGATGATCAAAATTAGCACTATATTTTGAAAGTTGTTAGTAATTTGAGTAGAAGTTACCTGAAAAACGTAGTAACATTAAACTACAAATTACCAAAATAAAGTTGTAATTGAAAGTTTGAAGTTACTCGGAAAAGTAGTTAAACTACAGTAGTTTGAGTAGAGTAGTTGAACTACGTCCAAGTCTGCTATTGAGTATGGAAGCTTGATTCAATTTTAAATAGAAAACTGCCAGATAAATACAAAATGTAATTTTTTTCCCCCAGAAATAGATAAAAACAGTATGGAAACGTTGTTTACGTGACGGCGAGATGAGGCACGTTTGTGCAGTATAAGTGTTTCGGCGAAGGATCGACGTAGTAATTTAGCATCTCCGCGTCTGTTGCGAAAAAAAAAAAAAAATGGGGCGAGGGGGAGGGGCGAGTGATGCGAATCCCGAAGGAATGAAGCGTACAGGTCCCCTCAAAGTAAAACGGAGCGCCAGAGCGGCGACCGAATTGCATCGCTGCATGCGCTATCTAGCAGCGCCGGCTGCAACTGATAGGTGCCGTCTGCGCATGCGCGCGTGCCGTTCGCGGTGTCCTCCGTCTTTCTTGTTTGATCCTCGCATTATCGGCGTCTCGAGCTGCCAAACGCTGTTCCGATAAACGCCGCTAGGTGTTCGGCTCACACGCGGAGATAACGCATAGGGCAAGTGGGAAAGGGCCAGTGTTGTCGAAGAGCACCGCCCCTTGTGCTATCAGGCGTCGATTTTAGAAAGATCGTTGCGCCGCTCGAACCACCGATAACTTGTGGCTTGGAAGAAGAAAATGGAGGCCCCAGCGGAAGGCACGTTCGCATGAGCAGATGTAGCCTATCAGTTCCAGCCGGCGCTGCTAGATAGCGCGGCAATGCAGTTCGGTCGCCGCTCCGGCGCTCCGTTTTACTTTGAGGGGACCTGTACCTTAGCAAGGGTGGATCGTCTAGTGTGTATGCTTGGAGATTAGGTTCTGTAAAATCCTGTGAAACCGCGCCCAAGAATAGGAGTATTAGTGATTTAGCGGATCGTTTATTTGGGGTGCGTGTCATGAGAGTCCTGCCTCTCAATTGCAATTTTCAGCCCTATTGTTGTTGTGGTTTACGGAAACAATACGCGTCCCACCTCAAATGTGCGCTTTCGGGAGTTTTCGAAAACGCGCGACGTTGAACATGAGGATCGATTCCGTTCCCTGAATAGACTTGAAACGCCGTTGACTACAATCGCCAAATTTAAGCTCTGTAATGATTGCTTTATGATGGCTAGATACGATAATATTTACGGTTGCTGGCTGCCGCTGGTTTCTCACCACAGATGCTTGATTGAAGAATTATGATATACATCTCAGTTTGGGCACCGTCCGCCCCGTGGTTTCAGCGGGTTCAGAGTAGGTGCTGCATGCTCGCTGCATGCGGCAAAGTCAGTGATATGTTTTCAAGCTTAGGCCCCGACCTAATCGGAGAGTTCGTCCTGTAAGCGCTAAGTAGTGGTCATAGTACACAGCACGTCGAGAACACCCCGTGCAAACGGCCGTACGGCGCGCGTTAAGTTAATGCTATATAAACAGTGGCCGCTGTTGCTCGATCACGGGTTGCCTAAGCTCCTTACCCGATTGCAGCCTCATACTCCCAGTTTTCCTCCTCGCCAACCAAAAAGAAAAAAAAAAAGAACTTTTATGTTATTCCTAAGACGACTTGAAGGCAAAAGCCTAAGCGCAGATGTAAACATGATAGCGAACCTCGATCACAGCGTGCTCTCTGACGACACACTCAACACCAATTCAGTTTCCCCGGTAAATTTAGCGGGGGAAATGACGCTACATGTCTTGGTGTTAGGTGAACTATGAACAAATTCAATTTCTCCTCTAGATGTAGCGGGAAAAATGACGTCACGTGACCACAACAGCAATTCAATTCCCTCTAAATTTAGCGGGAAAAATGACGTCACATGACGGTGTCATGTCACCTATGAACAGATTCAGTTTCTCCGCTCGATTTAGCGGCAAAATTGACGTCACGTGCGGTGGAGGAAGGAAAGGTACGGAGGAGGAAAGGAGGAGGAGGATGGGAAAGGAGGATAATGAGGAGGAGGGAGATGAGGAGGAGGAGGAGGGGAATGAAATGAGGGAAGGACGAGGAGCAGAGGCGAAAGGAAGGAGGACGGAAGAAGAACAGGAAGAGGAGAGGAGCAGGGGATGAGAAGGGGAAGGGGGGAGGGAAGGAGGAGAGATGAGGAGGAGGGAATAGGGGGATGAGCAGGAAAGAAGGGGGAGGAGGAGAGTAGAGAAGGAGGGGAAAAAGAGGGGAGGACGAAGAGCTGAGGAGGAGAGGAGCAGGGGAGGAGGAGGGGAGGAGGGTCATAGCCTCCCCTCTGTACCCTCCCCCCTCCTCCTCAAGAGCTGCGCTCTAATTTCGCGTTACAGAGATTTGTGCACATCTTTCATTCTTTGCAACCAAATTTTGAGAGAACTAATTCGCAAAGACAAATGGCTACGATAAAATATTCTAACGATCTCTCTTTTGTTATCTGAGATTGCAGCAAGAACGGTGACTTTTGCGTTATGGACCTTTTCTGTTCTCTGTAGCTTGTGTATTTGAGAACGTCGAGCACTTGAAGTCGGTTGGGTTCATTTACGTTATCGCGCAGATATATAATATGAATATAAATGCGCGATCTCTTTAAAGCAGTTTTATGTTAATTTTAACGTCTGATAAAAGTTTTCTATATTTCTTTAGCACCGACAAACGGATTTGGCGGCCGGAACATTTGGCAGCCGGGAAAATTTGGCGGTCGGTAAACATAAGTGATTTGATGGCGACTTGTCCATTTAATGCGCTAGAAAAAGAACGCTCGCTTTGACGAAAAACCGGTAGTGCATTTCGTCTGCCAGCGCCAGGGAGAGAGGGAAAAGGAGGGTAAGATGGTGACGCGTGCGGCGCTACCATTGTAGCGAAGCGCTGACGTCAGCACGCCTCAACAACTACGTCTTTTCCCGGCGCTGATAAACTGACAGACATAGCCGGGTTTTCGTCAAAACGAACCCTTTAGATTTTATCAAAGTCATGCTCAGAATTGGCGCGGAGTCAGAAAGGAAGAGGCGCCGCGTCACGGTGGAATGCGGGCGTGCTCAGTTTCCGCTCTGTCGTCGCCGGTTGTTCTTCGCTCTGGGTTTCCGTAGTAACAGTGGCTGTGATGTCTGTGTGTAGTTAACACGGTGGATGTGGTTTCCTCCACGAGTGATATAATAATAATAATAATAACTTTATTCTTCACCACAGATACATGTGGTGAATGGGAGGCCAGAGAAAAAGCTGCATGAACGCAGCTTGACGAAGCTCCGGACCCCCCATTCAGCAGCTACGACACGACACATAATGTATTTACAATGAACATTTCATTTTTTTGTGCATTTATATATGAACATAAATAACATATACATGATCAAGATTTAAAAAAACAATTCGAGGATATTATTTTTCGAAAGCTGAATAACATCTATATTCCGAATAAAATAATCAGTTAATAACATAGGAAGCGTGTAGCTTATTTTCTGCTTACCATAATTGGTTCTGCATTTCGGAATCTGCCAAGGCTGGCGATGACTGGATGAGTAATAGTAACTTTTTTCTTTTAGATCAGCGAGTTCAAAGATTATATTGTTACGTCCACTTGCCGCATACTTATACGTGATTGTTAATCGATAATCACGCATTTGATGTATGTTAAGAATTTTGTGGATTTTGAACAATGATTGTGTTGGATGTATGTAAGGAACATTTGCAATTATTCTTACGATCTTTTTCTGGAGTAAATGTATTGCATTTAAGTTTGACATGGATGTATTGCCCCAGACTAAGTTACAATAGCACACATGGGAATAGAATAACGAATTGTATAGCACTCTTTTTACACTCGTGGGAAGAACATGTCTATGTTTATTCATAATTCCTACTACTTTTCCTAGTTTAGCGCAAAGATATTTAATGTGATCATTCCATAGCAAGTTTTCAGAAAAAATAACTCCAAGCGTTTTAATACTATGTGCAAACTCAATATTCAAAGATCCAAAGTTGAGGGGCGTGGGAAGTATCTCACCCGAACCACGTGGTCGGAACATGACTGCTTTTGTTTTTGATACATTTATGTTTAAGCAATTTATTTCTGACCATGCTTTTAACTTTAAAAGAAATGCATTGGCTTTATTCCCTAAGCTCTGCTCACAACTGTCTGAAAAAAATATGCTAGTATCATCCGCATAGATGATATATTTGCAACTTGGATCAATGTTTACTAAGTCATTAATATACAGTAGAAAAAGAAGGGCCCCTAAGATACTTTCTTGTGGAACTCCTGACGATATGTTTGAAAGGGTCGATTTTTGGTCATTAATTACCACGAACTGAGAGCGATATTGTAGATATGATTTTATAAGTGCAAGAGGAAGATCTCGGATACCATAAGCAAATAGTTTTTCTAGCAAAATAGTGTGATTAATGCAATCAAAAGCTTTGCTGAAATCTATAAATATTCCAAGAGTCAATTTCTTTTCTTCGAAGTTTCTAAGTATACATTCTTTCTGAACTAATAATGCAGCTTCTGTAGACCGATTTCTCCGGAAGCCAAATTGATATTCTCTTATAAGAGAATGTTTTTCACAAAAATTTACAATCCGCGAGTGAATTATTTTTTCTAAACCTTTAGAAAATACTGGAAGTATAGATATAGGACAATAATTCCCTAATTCATTTTTGTTTCCAGTTTTGAACAAAGCTATAACCTTCGCAACTTGCATGTTTTGCGGAAAAATACCAGATGATAGGGCGAGGTTGTATATAAAAGTTAGGCATGGGGCAGTGATATCAATTACGTATTTTACTGGTTTGATTTGTAGATCGTCTGCATCACGACTCCGACTATTATTGATAGACATAATAGAGGAACAAACCTCACTTTCATCCGTTGGGAATATAAAGAGTGATTCTGGGGTTGATAAGATATTTTTTGACGCTTCTGGGTTATAGTAACTGCTACCTATATTCACAAAAAAGTTGTTGAATACATTTGCCAGATTCAAGCCATTCAGAACTTCACCATTATGTTCTATATTTTCAATCTGATTTAGTCTGCATGGGGTATTAAAAACACTCTTTATGCGTTTCCATAGTATATCGGCCTTTTTTAGGCAATCGGCATCAAAGAGACTAGAATAATAATTCTTTTTAGTTCTTTTAATTTCCGTGGTTAATTTATTTCTGTAGTCTCTAAATTGGGCTAGCGTTATTTTATCACGAGTCGCAAGAAATAAATGATAAAGTTCGTATTTCCTACGTACTTTTTTTAAGAGTGCTGATGTCATCCAAGGCTTCCGTCCTTTTCGAGCTAGTTTTACGGTTTTATTTGGAAAACAGTCAAAATATATATGTTTAAACTTTTCTATGAACGTGTTATATGCACTATCCGCGTCACCAGTATGAAATACATCTTCCCAATTTGCGTTAATCAGCTTATTTCGAAACAAATCTAGTGTAGCTGGCGTAATGTTTTGGAATGTTATTGTAGTTGTGTCTTGTTTACGTGGTTCAGGTGTTGTGTTGACTAGCATAAATATGGGCAAATGGTCACTTATATCTGAAGCTTTTACGCCAGCTCTGACCTTTTCCTTTTCATAGTTTGTAATAAACAAATCAATTAATGTTGATGTAAAAGACGTAATGCGAGTAGGGTGAGTTATAACATTCGAGAAGCTATTTGCTGTTAACAACAAGAGCAATTCCGCAGTGTTTGGGGTTTCCTCTAAAAGATTAATATTTAAGTCTCCGCCTAAAAAAAGATAATATTTGCATTCGTTTGCATAACATAGTAAACTGTCTAGAAAAATAAAAAACTTCGCCACATTACCACTTGGTGGGCGATATACAACAGAAAAAAATGTAAAGATTATGTTTTACGCACAGTACTTCGTAATCATCTGTAGCCAAGGTAAAGACTTCAATAATTCCAATGTCATGATTTGCAACTAGCATGGCGACACCACCCCCACGTCCGGATACCCGGTTATGATAAAAATGTTGATAGTGGGGAAGAACAAAAAAATCTGCTTCGTCTTGGTACCAGGTTTCAGTCAACATTATCACATCGAACGTGCATTGCAACAATTGAAAAAGAAACATGAGATCGTCGGACTTAGATCTAGCTGATCTAACATTTAAGTGGAACAGTTTCAAAAGGTGACACTTCTTTTTATTTACGTCTTTACGGATATCTTCTGGTAAAAACAAGTCAGATACTGCCATTTCAAATGATTAAAATGCAGTCCCAACCATATCCGTGCATTTTTACTTTTAACAAATCTTCAAGAGATCGTCATCATGTTCTATCGATACGAAGTCGGTAGTTTCTGATTTGCGGGCTAGGATCTTCCCATTTCTTACCCATGCAAATTTCCAGCCGGCATCGCGTTTTTTGGCAATAGTCTTACCAAGTAGTTTTTTCAAAGTTGGGCACAAATGTTCGTTTACAAAAACGGGTGAGTCGGCGGAAAGTCCCAAGTCTTCATTCGTGATTCGTTTTGATCGGGCCTTTGCAAGCACCCTGTCGCGCTTTTCCCTGCGCATGAATTGCACGATAATGTTTTGCTTTCCGCGTTCTCGTGTGCGGACTCGATGACAGATTTCGACGTCCGCTGTATCAATCGGTTCGCCGATTGCTTCTCCGAGCTGACGCAGCGTTTCGTTCAGATTTTCGTTAGCGATTACTGGTACTCCTTTAATTTCAAGATTGTACGCGCGTGAGTGTTGTTCGCATTGTACAATGCTCATTTGGCTTGCTTTCAACACCTAGCTTTCAGATCTTCGTTTTCTTTTTTTAGTTCGTTATCAACCGCAACTCCACTTTCAAGCTTCCTCTTAATACCCTCAAATTCAGCATTTATGAAATCCATACTGGACTTCATTTCCCGTATATCAGTACGGAGCTCACGAATTTCATTACGGAAGTCTCTCTCTAGAGTCTCTCTCATCAATTTCCATTCATTTTTCATTTCATCTCTGAGCTTCGCAAAACGTTTCGTGAGGTCTTTCGTCATTGTTGCAATGCACACCTTGTTACAAAAAACACACAAGTGGCAGCAGCGACGGCAATTTTGCAAACATACGAAGAGAAATCTTCGAAATAAAATACGAACCTGCAAAGGAGCGTTGTTTTAGGGAGACGTGCCAGGTGCCGTCGCGGCTGCCAAATGATGCGTGTTGAAAGAACTCTTCTTCTTATAGTGCCGACGACGGCGGGCGATACTGTTGAGCCAGCCAATCCAGGCGACGCAAACTTCCAAGCCGGGATGCCGGTAGCAGCGGAAGAGAAGCAGCACTGCCGTCCACCGGTGACTTGCAGAACTTGCTGTTACCCAGGCAGTCGATGATCGCAGGATAGCGGAATTATCTCGGTAGATGCGGTCCACGCGATCTGCAAAGGAGCGTTGTTTTAGGGAGACGTGCCAGGTGCCGTCGCGGCTGCCAAATGATGCGTGTTGAAAGAACTCTTCTTCTTATAGTGCCGACGACGGCGGGCGATACTGTTGAGCCAGCCAATCCAGGCGACGCAAACTTCCAAGCCGGGATGCCGGTAGCAGCGGAAGAGAAGCAGCACTGCCGTCCACCGGTGACTTGCAGAACTTGCTGTTACCCAGGCAGTCGATGATCGCAGGATAGCGGAATTATCTCGGTAGATGCGGTCCACGCGATCTGCAAAGGAGCGTTGTTTTAGGGAGACGTGCCAGGTGCCGTCGCGGCTGCCAAATGGATGCGAGTAGATGGATGTGGTTCTTTCCGCGAGTGATATGGATGTCCGCATCCAATGGCGTCGACGTACTCTGACAGGCAGAGTACAAAAAAGGGGCGAACTAAATTACAGAAACATCCATTGGCAGATTCTTTGGGAATGTGTTAGCATGACCCTAGAGAAACGCCACGCACATCTCCTTTTGGAAAACGCTAACACTAACCACGTAACGAGGGCAAAAGGGGCAGAAAAAAATAGGGGACGCAAACGACAACACCAAAAGAGAAAGCCAAAACAAAACAAAAAGTGAAGGCGTCAGCTTTAGTGATTCCGAAAGGGGGACGTGTGTGGCGTTTCTCAAGGGTCATGCTAACGCATTCCCTAAGCGTTGACCAATGAATCTTCCTGTAATTTAAAAAAAATTCTTTGTGCCACTGAGCAGTCCGAATACATAGATTGCACATGACGTCTTTACCTTCTCACTGGTGGTCATTCCTACTTGTTGAGCCGAACAAACCAAGTTTGATCTACAAGGTCACTAGAGTTACCACCGCTGTGATGTTGTGTAAACCATGTACTATATGTAAGAACTATAATGAAGAAAGTGCTTGCACAGCAGGTGCTTTAAGCGGTTCAAACTTTGGTGCCTTAGAGTTACTCACATTGGTGGCAGGAGCAGGTGTGGCTACACCTGATCATGAGCCAGAAGAGCGAGCACCGTTGGCCTTCTGGGCCACACTCTCTCATGATATATGTGAGCACTTACTTTTTTTATTAGTGTGACTAGGAGGAAAGTCAACCTGGGATTTAAAATTTAGTTTTAAATGCTATAACTCATTGAAACAAAAACTCATTTTTATGTTTGGTTCTACTTGTATTAACATTTATGATTTAGCAGTCGCTATGCAGTAAATTTTGAAAATAATTTCACGTCCCTTTAAGGCCGGTTCACATGTACCTCGCAGTGCTAGATCAATACCTGAATTGTATTCAGGATCCCTGGTTTGCAGCGCTGACTCGAACTTAGCATTCATGTAGCGGGGTATTATTGCTGCATCAGCGCAACGTCAGTGCGGCATTTGCGACTCCTAACTTTTTCCAGCGCTGGAGTGTATCTGTGAACAGACCTTTAGTTTTCATAAGGGGCCAACCCTTTCTGCCCCTAAGGCGGTTCTGTATTGTTCACGCACCATAGCTCGGTGCACGTAAATCCGAAGCTCGTGCTGCAAAACCCGGGGTCACTGAGTTCAATCCTCACCCCTGCCCGTTTGAATTTTGATGAGCATCGTACCCGCATCCGGTCACCTATCGCTACTGAGTGAAGTGCGCTAAAGGCCCCGTGCGAGCGGTGGTACTGCACCGGCTATTTGTTTTCTACAGCCGACACACAAATCTCCATTTGGTTTTAGAAATGCCCCGATGTCTAAATAAATACAACAATGATTATCTTTTCGGTTGCATTCCTGGCTATTCTCCTTTTCGCCTTAAGTCCGAACGCCGCCGACACTACAAGCTTATGTGGTCATTCATAAGCGTTGTAAGCGTACCAAACTGGTGCTCGTCATATTTCTGTACGTGTCCTATCTTCACTGAACAATTGTGTACAGGGAAGGCCCAGTGACTTGCGCTTTTGATAGTTTGATTCGTGCCATTAATTCGTTGCGTCGGCTGTATCCAAAAGTAAGGTGATACGAAGTGTAGTATACATACATAGATATTTTTATAGTACGCCAATATCAACCGTATGACTCTATCGCCCACACGCCCACTTCTTCGCAGGGCACGCCGAAAGCCAAGAATACCAAACAATGCAAAGAATGGGCAATTTTAAAATGCGTTTTGACGTGAACACGTGATCCTTGAAGTAACCGAGAAAAGGACGACTGACAACCTCGGGGTGGCTGCTAACGTGGAACGTTTTAATCAGCTAGCCCTAGCCCTTTTTTGCCCCGGCCGTTGTCTCGTGGAGTCGTGCGAGCACCCGCGCGCTAGGCGATGTTGCAGTGACGTAGTAGTCTGTGTTTGCCCGCGACAAAGGCCGGCACGAGTGCACGCGCCGGTTACGATGACGTAGCATTTCCTCCCCCCTTATAAGTTCAATCTGTCCGGTGGTTTCCGCATGCGCATCGAACGCCTGGGCAAAGCTGGCTGTGTGGCCGGCTCAACTGGCCTTAAAGGGATACTGAACCATAGAATTTAGTGTCCATAATAGGTGGCGAACGTTCTTCCCACGAGCCACCAGCCGCCGGTATGCGCGAGTACACGCAACGAAAATGACGTCAAAGACCTCCGTTCGCGCTTAAGAGGACAGTGAAATGCATGGGCTTCGGGCCAAAGGAGAATAAAGACAGGCTTTTCATCTTTACAAGTGAAAGCTACGTGCTTGTTAGACCAATTAATCGCTTACCTTTTACACCAGACACCACTGTATAGATGAAAAACTTGTCTTTATTCTCCTTCCGCCCGAAGCCCATGCATTTCACTGCCATCTTAACCGCGAATGGAGATCTTTGACGTCATTTTTGTTGCGTGTGCTCGCGCACACCGGCGGCTGCTGGCTCGTGGAAAGAACGTGCGCCACTTATTATGGACACTAAATTCTATGGTTCAGTATCCCTTTAAGTCACCGTGCGCCTAATCAGCCCCGTCACTGGAAGTGGCCCCATCTTCCGATGTCGACTGCTGCTGCTGCTCACCCGTCTCCACCTTGCCTTCGGCCTCTTGTGGGGCGTGTGTACCGCCCCGTCAACGCGGTTGGTCCAGGTGACGCCGCTGTTGTCCACCAGGTGTATCCAGGGTGACCATGCGCGTTCCTTCTGTCCATATCACCGTCCCTGGTAGCCACCTTTTCCCTGGCTGAAACTGTCGCGACCAAACGCGCATTCCTGGAGTCAGTGAAAACCGAGTGCTCGAGGTCTGTTCGACTATCTTGTCGTGCTCTTGTTCTTCCTCTTCTTCGGGAAAGTAGCCAGTCAACCTCGATCTGGGTTGAAAGCCCATCAACCTCTCTGCCGGTGACTTGCCGTCATTTGTTGGCGTCGACCTGTATCGAAATAAAAACTTCGAAATACGGTTCTGCAGGGTGCCTTCCTTGTTTTTCTTCAAGCCTTCTTTAATAGTGCGCACCGCGCGTTCCGCTAGCCCATTCGATTGTGGGTGATATGGGGCTGTTGTCAGAGGACGCACATGGTTGTCCTGTAGGAATCGTGCCATCGCTCCACTGGAAAATTGCGGACCGTTATTCGATACCAGTGTGTGAGGCAAACCAAAGCGCGCGAAGATTCCCCTGAGTAAGTCAAGTGTCGTGTCAGCTGTTGCTGTCTTCATGGGTACGGCCTCAATCCATTTCGTCTCCGCATCAACAAGTACAAAAATCATGTGTCCTTCCAGTGGACCGGCAAAATCCATGTGCAGGCGGCACCAGCGTTTGTTGGTCTCTGGCCATTTTGAAGGAACCTGCGCCGCAGGCATCGGTAAACACTGCACGCACTGTGGGCAGTTTTGCACCAATTTTGCAATGTCCCTGTCTAATCCTGGGTACCAAAAGACTGTTCGAGCGAGACTTCTCATGGCCGAGATTCCGGGGTGAGTGTCGTGCAGCTCCCTCAGCATTACCGTCCGCGCAGCTTCAGGCAGAACAACGCGATGACCCCAGTAAATCAGATTATGGCTTACCGAAATTTCATCTCTGCGTGAAAAATACGGCAACAGTGGCTGCTCCTGTGTGCTTAGCCTTGACGGCCACCCACCCTGGATCAATCTCTTCACCTGCTGAAGTTTCTTGTCGTCCTTGGTTAGGGTTGCCATCTGCTGTGCCGACAAAGACCTGTTATTCAAACCGCGTGTATACAACACATGCTCCATGGGCTCTCTAGCGTTGTCAACATTAGACCCCGCCAACGGCAAGCGACTTAGAGCGTCGGCATTCCCATTGTTCTGTCCTTTCCGATACTCAATGTCGTACTGGTATGCCGCCAGGAGCAGCGCCCACCTCTGGACTCGGGCTGCCGCCATTTGCGGGATAGCTTTCTCCGGGTGAAACAACGCCGTCAGAGGTTTGTGGTCTGTCACCAGTGTGAAGCGACTGCCGAAGAGATAATCTCTAAACTTTGTCACGCCAAACACCAACGCCAGCCCCTCTTTTTCTTGTTGGGAGTAATTGCGTTCAGCCGGTGACAGTGTCCTTGAACGGAACGCTATCGGGTAGTCCTTTCCGTTGCAACGATGCGACAAGACAGCACCCAAACCGTCGGGTAAAGCGTCGCACTCTAGTCGCAACGGTTTCCGAGGGTCGTAATGAACAAGAAAATCGGCCTCTGTCATGGCACGTTTCGTCTCTTAGAAGGCTCTTTCCTGTTCCACCCCCCACCTCCATTGCGTTCCCTTGGCCAGCAGTCGGTACAAGGGAGCCAGCGTGGTGGAAAGGTTAGGCAAAAACTTCGCGTAATAGGTCACTAGCCCCAGGAAGGATTTTATCTGGCTCACAGATGTTAGCCTTGGCGCGCCTGTCACCGCCTCGAGGTTGTACCGTTGAAGATGAAGGCCTTTCGCGTCAATCTTATGTCCCAGAAACGACACTTGTTTCTCCCGGAACCGAAACTTGCCTTGGTTGAGCTTGAGTCCATTGTCCCGAAGTCGCTGAAACACCTGTTGGAGCGTCAAGGTGTCATCCTCCTTCTCGGCGACAATGATATCGTCCAACTATACCTTAACACGAGGCAGTCCCTGCAGGAACGATTCGATGCGTCGTTGAAAGAGCGCTGGTGCAGACGCGATGCCGAAGGCCAGTCGGTTGTAGCAGTAGAGGTCCTGGTGTGTGTTCAGCACTGCCATCTTCTGAGCCTCCTCGGCGAGAGAAAGCTGATTGTACGCGTTGCATAAATCCAATGTGCTGAAGACCTCTCCTCCGTAGAGCGACGCAAACATATCGTGAATCTTCGGCAATGGATAGCGCTCCAAGTGTGTCGCCGGATTTAGTCACCTTAAAATCTCCACACAGCCTTATGTCACCGTTCTTCTTCGCCACCGGCACGACGGGTGTGGCCCACTCCGAAGTGCGGATCGGGAGAGCACTCCCTCCTTTACTAGGAGATTAATTTCCTCCGAAACGTTATCTCGAAGTGCGTAAGGCACGGTCGCGCCTTACAGAAGATGGACATTGCGTCTTCTTTTTTGTACAGCTTAACAGGTGGTCCCTTGCAGCAGCCAAACTTCTCTTTGAAGATGTCTGCAAATTATTCAAGAAGTTTCGGCACGGGAGCTTCGGTGTGGACCATGTTAACGCTGTGACCCGATCTCACATCTAGAAGAGACACACCAGCATTGCAAAATGCCTGAATTGTGTTCCGGCCACACAGTAGAGGTCCTTGACAGTCCACAATGACCAACGCGCTGTTCACCAGTGCTTGACCGTGTTGTACCTACATGGCGATTCTGCCAACAACCGGCAGTGGCCCAAGGAAGCAGGAAAGGCGAAGGGGAGTCTTCTCCAGCGCGGGCCACGACTTGCGGTGCTCTTTGAAGACGCTCATGGGTATCATGCTCACTGGTGAACCAGTATCAACAAGCATTCGTAGCTTCCGGCCTTCCCAAAGCAAATCCTCTTCCATTGGTTGAACCACGTCTCTGTTGGCTGAACTGTGTGCAACCAGGGCTGAAAGCATCTCTTCCCCGCTTGCTTCCTTGTCAGAGTCATCCAGCGCGTATGCTCCTTCCTGGTTGGTGCGACCGGACTTGCACGTCCTCGCCAAGTGGCCCTTCTTCCCACACTAGTGGCACACCGTTCTGTGGTGCCGACATTCGTCCGCTGAGTGATAGGCGTCACACCTCCAGCAAGAGGCACGTGTACCTGCTGCGCTGTTGCCTCGTCTTGTAGGCCCCTCATTACTCCGACGAGTTCGGACGAAATGTGTACCGCCAGCCCCGTCTTGCGAAGCTGTCTTTCTCATCGCCTGGACGCTTTCGCCGGCAGTGTCGGACGAAATTGCAAAATCTTCCGCCTCTTCGAGGCTCAATGTCTTACGCGTAAGCAAGAACCGCCGTGCGTCATCATCCCGTAGGCCGCAGACGATTCAGTCTCGAAGCATCCGTTTAAGGGTCTCACCAAAATTGCAATCTTTGGCGAGACGCCGCAGGTCTGCGATGAAGTCCTGAATGTTCTCCCCTTCCTCTTGCGTACGTGTAAAAAACGAATAGCTCGCTGAAATCTCGTTGGCTTGGGGATTGTAGTATTCCTCGAGGTGACTCACGACAAACTCGTTAGTTAGGCTGTTTATGGCCTCCGAGTGACAGCGCCCTTGCTAGACTCGCACGACATTGTCGCTCAGGGATGATGACACCAGGAGCGCCCGACGCTTCGCAGGGTCCGTGACGCCGTGTCCCTCGAAGTAGGCTTCTAGGCGGACACGGTAAGTGCTCCAGCTGCTCGTCGTTTCTTCGAAAGTAGGCGGTCGGGAACCCATCTTGACTCCCTCGTCCTTCAGCGCGCCCGCATGTCGCCAATTAATCCTCGTCGCCACTGAAGTAACCGAGAAAAGGACGACTGACAACCTCGGGGTGGCTGCTAACGTGGAACGTTTTAATCAGCTAGCCCTAGCCCTTTTTTGCCCCGGCCGTCATCTCATGGACTCGTGCGAGCACCCGCGCGCTAGGCGATGTTGCAGGGACGTAGCAGTCTGTGTTTGCCCGCGACAAGGGCCGGCACGAGTGCACGCGCCGGTTACGATGACGTAGCAATTCTGACACGGATAATGAGCGTGACGTTTTACGTTATCGATGTTCATGTAGAAATCAAATAATGCGAGAGGATTTCACCGAAGCTTCGTCGCTAAATACCTCCTGTGAACGGTAGCGATAGGACATCAACGCGTTCTGCAAGAGGAATATTGAAACTTGTTTTGATAATTCTGATAAACCCGAGCTGCATTATTATTTTTACAGCGAAGCTGTTTATTGCAAGGTTTCTTTGGATTTTTTTGTGTACAGTGACTAAAAACTCGTCGCTCGCACCGCCGCACGCGCCGCACGCGCACCCCTTCCCTGTATAAAAGATTCGAAGTAAATAACCAAACTAAAGCCTTGACGAACGCGTGTGCAAGATACCGTTTGTTTTAGGCTTTTGCTTTAGAACAATACTGCTGCAGACGCCAGCACGTGCGTCGCGTGGAACACCATTCTCTGAATTCTCCTTGATGCTTGAGTAATTTAGCAATAGGTCTATTCAGTACATTAGTTATCAGTAGGTACAATTTTCAAGATCAGTAGACTTCCAGGTAGATAATAAAGGTTTCTCAAAGATTTGCCACTCTGCGACCCGTGTCGTCCATGTCTTAAAGCCCCTCTATCCTGGGATAAGTGGCGCCATTTATTGTTGTAGAAATGCTCCAGGCACGTTCCGCGCGCCACTTCTGGGAAATTCATGGCGTCTGAAATCGAGCTCCGTGCTGCGCTGTGCCGCATGATCTTCCCAAGGGCTCAACGTTACTAAAACACTCAGTTGGGAAACTCGCCGTCGAAACCTGGGCCGCTGGCGTCCACCGAGATCGAGCTAAATACGTCAACAGCGCCACTCTTTATCATTTGTCTGTGCTGTGGTCACCTTGAGCTTTTAGAAAGCATGTTTTTGCGTAAAAACAAAAGGAAAAGACTCTTTTTGTATGAAATTTATTGGAGTTTAGTACAAAATGAAGGGCGCGTGATGTTTTCAAAAGTCTTTAGTTTGCAAGGTTTTGCGGCACAATTAATATTGTTTTTATACAACCATGCCTCAGCGGTGCTTTCAGGTAGCGCGTCCCGACCAAGGTGCATTTAACTTCGGTAGTAAGACGCGGCGCATCCGCTGAGGAGACGGGGGTGGCACCTGTAACCTCTTTCACTGTATCTGTTTCGGCGTCAAAATGGCCGAATAAAGCCAAAATAGAAGTAACGTGCGGTTCCCCGAATGGCCGCTGCGGGAGAAATGGCGGCGTTGTGTTCGCCATTAGCTCGTTGCTCGAGGACAGATCGGGGCCACTTTTTCAGAGCAGTCTCTATGGCAGTTTCCCAACTGAGTGGTTTAGTAACGTTGCAAGGGCTGCACGTTGCACGTGCCTCGTGCATCGACGAACCTTGCGCTACTTTCCATGTCTACGCTCGCACCGCCCTCTCTTTGCCGTCGTTCCAAGCCGCTTATGTGCTTAGTTTCCTTTCCTTCCGCTCTCCGGGGGTGGCGGTCCCGTCGCACGTGTCTACTTTCCGACGGGTGGCGTTCCCGTCGCGCGTGTCTAGTTTTCTCCGGCTCCTCAGGGCGGGACTTTGTCGTGTGCTAAACAGCTTCGCTGGTCATCCACCTTCGCAGAGTGGAATGGCTCATGCTTTTTTAAGTTTAGTTACAGGGGGCTATGGCAGGTTTAAATGTGCTGCACGATAAACAATCATGTGCTCCCCGAGAGTAATATAATGATCAAGCTAAGTTTAAATTTAATAATGAGTATAGGGTATGAAGAATATGTTAACATAAAGTATTCATGCTTCTGCTTCTTCTAAGGGTGCGTATAGCCCCTTGAGTTTTTCGTGTTCTCTGACTACAAGGAGCGCGTTAAGGCCGGTTCTCACAT
Source organism: Ixodes persulcatus (assembly GCA_013358835.2). Classification (NCBI taxonomy): domain Eukaryota; kingdom Metazoa; phylum Arthropoda; class Arachnida; order Ixodida; family Ixodidae; genus Ixodes; species Ixodes persulcatus. Next base: position 186,639 of record JABSTQ010011080.1, on the reverse strand, counting down.
GAAGCGAAGCGCTGATGTAGCGCTCCTCACGTGCCGTCAGCTACTTATCGCCTGCCACGAGCAACAGTTTTAGCGGTGCGATACAAAGCTGGTGAACGCTCCGGCCAGCACGCACTTAGCGCGAGGTTAGCGCTATGCTTGTAGCGCTCCGCTGCATGTGTGAACAGGCCTTCACAGTCCGTGCAATCTGCGTAAGTTGCAACGTCCAGGTGATCTGCGTATCTTGTGAACAACATGTCAATGCAACTTCTGGTGCTCTCCGTGGTTATGCCGTGTTGTTTTCGCATTACGAGCTCGAATCAATCGTACGTGATTTCGGAGAACCACGAGAGATTGTACATGACCTCGATGCACCATGTTTTCAATAAATCTCTAGTTTCCAGAGTTGACCACGTAAAGTACTTGAGGTATGAGTACCAACTAAGGCTAGGTACTCATATCTAGTCTTGGCTGGAGTATGCAGATATATAATATGTCCATCTACATTTCGAAATCTTTGCCTTATCTGGACCATACTTAAACTGGCACCAGCATCAACAAGGTTGACTGCATACAAAACTCCGATCAGACCACTGTTAGAATACGTCACTGCAGTATGATATCCGGGTACCAAAATCGACTGTTTCTAGAATTGAACGTAGTCAAAACCAGAGTTTACGTTTTATATATGGCAGATCCAAGAGGACCGATTTTACTTCTCAAATATTGCCATTCTCGAATATTAATTTGTCGAATATTGAGCCGTTGTGTTCCCGACGTAGCTGTCTAGAGTCTGGGCTAAAGATTTTGTTTTTTATTGTGAATAGGCAGACCGGTATCCACCCTTCCACGTACTTTCTCCTCCGTTCAGACACTTCACAAGAACTCACGATTCGCGCCACATCCGTGCCTTTTGGTCGTCGTTCAATATGCTTAAACATTCAATTCTTTCTAGGACAGTAGATGTCTGGAACATTTCACCATGGCAGGTTGTTGAATGCGCTACAGTTGAACAGTTCGCCGATGCCTCTTATTTACATTTATAAATGTGATGCTCTCGCACAAATCCTTACAAGTACTTGTCTATAGCAAATACTTTGGTTTTTGTTAGTGCTTAAAAAATGTTGTGAGGCATCCCGTGGTGTTTTATTTATTATTATTCTGGTTCTACAGTGGTTATTGGGCCAGCAGTTTGTTGATCGCTTCTGTTACTGTGCTACTTTATATTGTGGTTTATTGCCTCGCGATACGAACTTTAATGGTTTTAAAATTGTCTGCAGTGTAACTCTATATTGTCCACCCTGCTTGGGCCTGCAAAGGGCCTGCAATATATAGTAAATAAATTAACATATAAAATACCTAACCTTATAAAGGAATTTAAGTGTCTCACATTGAAGGCAACAATGTTAACCATATCATGTTATCCCTATGGTGAGGAGAAGAGTTCTATCGTCCCCCTATTTACTGACTGATGCGCGTAGCCGAGATGTCATACGCTGGCGGTGTTATTCGTCATATCGTTATGATCCACCCATGACCTCCTGAGATAAAGTGGGAAGCTATGCTTTGTCATTCAGGAGCCAGTTGCGCACGCAGACGATCTTCAGCTACCGCGGGCTCCCGTAAATCGCATTTAGTCCAGCTGCTTCCACTCCCGTTTGACTACTCGTCGAGCAAAGGTGTCAGTCTCAGGGGCGGACTTATCGTTAAGGCTTGCGGAGAGGGGGGGGGGGGGGGGGGGGAGGGTTCTGCAGAGAGATGTAACGGCACAGGCGAAGCGTTGCCAAGCGCGGCAGTTCACCAGAATCAAAGCATTTGTTTTTCCTATAAAGGCTCATGTATGTAGTCTTCCGCAATAAGAAATGCCGGTCTTGAGGCTCTTAGGGAATGTGGGAGGGCCTTCCCCACCTTAAATTTGAACGCTCCCCTCGTCGGACAACGAATTGCACGGCCCGTGGTTTTATTACCGCTTCACCGCGTGATAAACCCCGTTAATTAAAATTACTAATGCCTACTTAGGATCACGTTTTGCTAGTTATGACTGAATGTGCCTTCTTTGTGCTTTGTATAGTTAAAGATTGTTTGCTATAATATGCGCATGCTTTTTTGCCTAGACCTGCTTGTAACAAGTTAGTCTCGTTGCAAACAGCAAAGCAATCAGAGCAACTATAAACATGATTAGCCAGCTCTGAAATTTTTTTTTACCGCACTCATGTGTTTGCATAACCTATCATTGCGACACATAGCAGTGTGATCTACATAGCTAGCACTATACTTCACAAGAATTTTATAAAGAAAGTCAAGGTCTCATTTTCTGACAAAAAAGGTGTTAATCTATCCAAGCGAAAATCCAGTTTAGAAACTACTGTCACACGCAACTTACTTGCAATCTCCATCAGGTCATGGGAAACTGTATTAAAGTTAGGTAGGAACGCGCCCACTCGTCACAGCAGAATTAGTCACAGGACAACTGGTCACATCAACCTTCTTCTTTGATGTCAAGTCATCATAGCAACACTGGACGAGAGGGCCCGTTCGTGACCAGAACTCTGGTCGCGATATAGACTGTTTTATTAGGAACGAGGTCAACATTTTTTATACAAAAGATCTAACCTTATTTCAGTCAGTGCTTTTATGTAACAAAAAAGGTTAGATCCATGGTGTTTCACGGCGGGAACACTACGGTTTCTTCCAACCTCTGTTGTTGACCAGAGGATGTTTGAACTAGGAGTAGTTATGTGCTCAGAAAGGTCAGCTTCATGGTTCTCCACAGAGGAAACACACCGGTTTCGTCCAACCTTTTTTGTTTAAAAGAGGAAGTTTGAATCCGGATTCGTTATACGCTTAGGACGGTAGTGGTGGCAAGTGAAGCGTATAAATGTCTCAGACCTGTTGAAGTCCTTCGTCTTCGATAGGAGTACGTTCAGGTATAGAGGTGGCAAAAATCAGCGTGGGGCACCAATGCAGTTGTACCAGGTGATTTCATACACAAACAGCAGAAATTGCATTCCCAGCAATCCCATGGATTTTGGCCAAGCAATGGCCAATGTCTGGCGATGGTCTTTTGGCCAGTGGGCAGAGAGTGGCAATTCATTGGGCAAAGCTTGGCCGATGGCTGATGGCACGTGGCCATTGGCCAATGGCCAGATAAAGGCCAGTCACCGGCCAGTCTCTGGCCACTCACTCACTGCCTGGCCACTTGGCCAAGGACCATTGCCAGCCATTGGCCGATGACTGGCCAACTCTGTGCTACTTGTGGTCATTGAGTGTTTAGAAAGTGAAAGCTTTGCAAGGCAAAGATTACAACTGACATGCCTATAAACGTTTTGGCGACTAAGACGGGCATACACACTCATGCCGGGGATCCCGCTGAAACCAATTTACTGAAGACGCATCAACGCATGATAAGAAAAGCCGATAATTTTTTTTTTTTTTAATTCTTGTTAACATGGACAGCGAGAGTGCGCAGTATTGTTTGTTGCAATTTTCTGAGCTATATCATTTTTTTTTAATTAGGAAAATGGAAGAGATCTTCCGCACCGTATCCTTTATGATGATAATGCGATTACTGCAAAGGTGCAAGCGAGCTCTTCTTCTCCCGGGATTATTATCATCATTCTTGTCTAGCTCGCTTGCACCTTCGCATTAATTGCATTATCATCATAAGATTAAAATGCAGGTCGTTCATCCCTGTTTGTGTTAGACTGGTGGTAGCTGATAAAAATCCGTTTGCTCTACTGACGTTTAACTTCTGTTTAGCTGAGTTGGTATAGCGGACCACAGGACATGGAGAGGTCCCTGGTGCAATACGAGAACCAGGTAGATATTTTTCTGGTCGCGCACCAGTAACCTAGTTGTGTTTGGAGATTTGTGTTTATGCATTGTCTCACTTGTTCCCCTTCTCCAGAAATTATTATCATAATTCTTGTCCAGCTCGCTTGCACCTTTGCATTAATTGCATTATCATTATAAGATAAAATGCAGGTCGTTCATTCTTGTTGGTGTTAGACTGGTGACAGCTGATGAAACCCTTGCTCTACTTACGTCTACCTCCTGGTTAGCTCAGTTGGTAGAGCGCCCCATTGGAAATGGATAGGTCCCTAGCTGAATGCCAGGACCAGGCAGATTCTTTCGGTCGCACACCGTTCACCTAGTTGTGTTTGGAGATTTGTGTTCGTCCTTTTTCGCCCTTGTTCCTTTTCTTCAGTGATTATTATCAGCCTTCTTGATTCCGCCGCCTCAGTGAGCGAACACACGGCTTCCCAAATACCTTCACCCAGCACACTCAAGCAAATCTATTAACGAGATTGCGTTTAAGAAACTCGTGTCGCAGAAATGCCGACTTCAGCGTTGGTGGGAGGGGAAACGTCTTATAGGTCGAGAGGATCTTGACATCTCATCCACATGGCCTTGCGCTGGAATTAAAAAAAAACAAAAAACGTTTACCTTAAACAAGAGGTCACGTGTGGAATCAAAGTGATTAAAGCATGACGTGAAATTCGAATTAAAAGTCACCGCATGTTTCAAATGATTTCACTTTATAAAGTACTGCATCCGCGTTAAAGGAAGAAAAAATGAAGAATTTTAGTCGGGCTTTTAACTCACGATTCTTCGGTTGCGACCCAGACACGCTCCTGACTAGGCCACGCAAACACGCTTGCATGGCTTTCGCAGGAGGACGCTTAAGCTTCGCCTTTTAGAGTGTACAGCCGAAGCTTAAGCGTCCTCCTGTTATTTCCGAAAGCGGAGGCACCCTTTCAAAAATGGCATATCTGGACTTATATTAAAAAACAAAATATGGGTATATAAAAAATGGGGCATATCTTCCCAGATATGCCTAATTTTTGATATATCCATATCCGGGCCTGCCATATAGGGGTATATCTGACTCCTATATAAGGCAAGATGTGTCCCAATCAGATAAGGCAACCTTTATATATATTGGTATTTTCTACAAAAATATACCACAAGCGACTTCACCTCTGTATAAGAAAAATACCAATTGCATATTGAGCATGTACCAACTTTTATTAATTTTTACATGAGCTGCGCTTTACGCCACTCCCGATTTTGCTCAACTTAGCTACCAAGGAAAGCAGGATTATCGATATTCGCGTAACGAAAGTCGATGACACGTTAATGTCGATGAACCGTGTGTCCATGAAACGTGTATCCACCAGGAGGTGGCCGTGGAACGTGTTATCACAAAAAGCACGGAGAATAAAAAATTGAGCATTCTACCTGCAGTTGTTACATGATTTCAGACGGCCAATTCCTATTGAAAATATTTCTAAAGGGCCCGTCAGCCTTGAAGGATTATGGGACCGCAAAGGCCTTCAAAACCCTTCAAAAATACCCTACAGAAAGACCCTTCAGGGATACCCCATAGAAAAACCCTTTAGCCCCACAGCCCTTCAACCCGTCAGACCCTTTAGCCCGTCAACCCTTTAGACGCCCAAATGACTGTGAACCATACACAAACATGCAGTTCAAAACATTAATGAAAATTTATTGCAGACATTTAGTTTTACATGCATATCATAACTCAAAAAGGCGATAAAAAGCAACGTTTGTTCAAACCCGGCGCAAGGAGCTGTAGACGAAAGAGGTCATATTAAATAGGGACAACTGACTTATCACAAAGAAAAATATCTTTCAAAGTACTCACAATGCCGCTGGGTATTTTCCTGATGTACGGTAGTTCAGCTAATAAAACCGAGCAGGTGCACCTCACGGACACATACACAGTCTCAGTAAGCACGTTTAGCGAAAACCACAAACTCGCAAGCAGCACCGCCGCCGTTGCGAAATCCTGAGCACAGTCACGGTTTCGTCCATGATGACGTCGCGCCAGCGTCTTCGGCGTATTTTTCGCTCGCTGGATGCTTCTGAGGTCGAACGGACGAAGAGGCGCAAGGAACAAGTCCGGACAGCGGCCGTCATCCACCGTCTCAGGACCCACTTTGCCATAATCACGGTGGCGTATATACATTTCGCCGAGAGCACAGAGCCGCGAGGAGGAAACAGAGAGAGAGAGAGAAGACGGAAGGGGAAGAGAGGCCGCCGTGATTGGCCCTTGTTGTCACGCGGTACGCGCCCGGCTGTTCTGGCCGTCACCCCCCCGCAAGCCTCGCCCGCGAGCAGACGCCGCCGGCGCCTTTGGGCTGCTGTGGCTGCCACGCCGGCCCCGCCGAAGTCAAAGGTACGCTGCGAGTGTGTAATCCAGAAAACTGAAAATTTAGGAGTGAGATCGACGCTCTCACAGTAGACAACACGCCCGTGACTCCTAATGTACAACCAGCGAACCTAGGAAGAGCACGGGAGGCACTCACTTGATCGAATGACATTTTAGCGAACGCCCACGTTTCACCAAATGACACTTTAGCGAATAGTCGGACGCCGCGAAGCGGCGTTTTCGGGTGGGCCAAATGGGTTCACATTTTTGTAATGAGCCGACACAGACTGTCGCCGCGAAGCGGCGTAAGCGCAGCGCGGCGGATGGGTTAACGCGCACCCCCGTTATTCGCTAAAACGTCAATTCACTCATTTTCAGTTTTGTGGATTACACACTCGCAGCGTACCTTTGACTTCGGCGGGGCCGAAGTCAAAGGTACGCTGCGGACGGGGCGAAGTGGTGGACGGCGCCATGTTGAGCGCAGTTTTCAAGCCCAAAGCCAGCCCGCCAACCTCAGTCTGCTTTTGCAATGGTTATCGGGCTAACTACAGCTTGGTTTGCTGTTTAACTGCGGTTAAGTGTGACTGCGGTTGGCTTAAATGAGGTTAAGGCTGCCCGTGTAAGAGGTGTAATAGAGTTGCATAAATTGCTACTGACACTATAGTATTGCGAGTCAGTCTTTCAGTACATGAATGGGTGCAAAAGACTACCAGAGAGATTTTATGTGCTGTGACAAGACAGAAAACACAAAAAGGAACCATCATGCATTTCCCTCACCTCAGAACTCATGATCTGATCTACCAAGAATTAAAATATAAAAACAATAGATTACAGACGCTTTTTGAGATTCAGCATGGTGGTGTTCGCACAGAAGCAAAAGTTTAGGGCAGCTTGATCATGCTGACAAAGCACCGGGAATGCACAGAATGGGTTGACGTCACTCAAACGCATGCTGTGCGTGCTCGGGGACAATAGATAATGAACACGTGACCATATGACCACCATTGGTCATTATTTACAGTGTGATCACATGGTAGACTGGACCCCACTGACCATGATCACGTGACCCCAATGGATGACGGTCTCAGGCAAAGATGCGACTCTCTCCTGTATTCCATACCCTTTCCTGGCTGGTGGTCACAGAAAATTGGGATCAACAGCCTGCAGGGTCGCCGTCTCTACCTCTCTGCTGAGCTCATTTAAGAAAGGAAGGAAGTGCAGCATGTGTGAAACTGACACCTTATGCCGAACAGACCAAGAGGAGTGGGTCTCGGGCCTGTTGATTCTTTGTTTATTGGCGTCTCAGCTTTCGCAACAATGGATGGTGCACCACCCTCTGCCTGACAGTCAAAAAAAGGCTATGTTTTGTATAGGCCAATAAGCTCTATACAATTTGCTACATGAGTGCCCTTCTAGAGATGCGCATGCAACGCCTTATTTATACCGATTCTCTGAACATAAAAAGTGCAGGCCCATGACAAAAGAGAAAAATGTTGAACAAGAGCTTCTTCTTTGGCGTTCGGGATTGCATGCCAAGGATAGTTTTGCTGGGTCGGGGGGTTTCAGACTTTTCCGAACATTAGCTAGGTGGCAAGTAATTTTGACACATAGCTACTTTTTTTAATTGAGGAGCTGAAGTTTCCCAAGTGGAAAAATGCCCATAGATCGCCCGAGCTAGCAGTCCAGACTTCTTGTTCAGAGGGCGACAATGAGCACGCAGCGTGCTCGTGATGTGTCTGACTGACTCCCGACACATTTATGTTTCATAGCTTTGTTATGCTAATTATTAACTTGTTATTCAAGAGCCTCACAGAATATGTGGTGCATCACACTCGCAATGCAGGACTTCCTTTTGATGCTCTGCTAAAAGCAAGTTATTTTCCTCTTATGTCACACTAGATGACCAGCTAATTTCGCTTAATTGGCACATTGAACTCTTTGCAGGTATTCCAAACTGTTCTTTTTGCGTACACAGGAAAGTTAGCATAAGCATATATTCCAGAAATAATTAAACATTGTAAAGGACACTACCATGAACTCATGCATGTGCAAGTTGATGAGGTAGCCAGTTCAATAGAGTGTTCACATAATGTTAGACTGCCTTGGAATGTGAGTTACCACACACAAACATGGCCGCTAAAGGTACAGAAGGCTATGAGTCACTCTCCTTATACAACTGGCTATGGTTGACTTTGTCTTCCTTCAGTTCTTTCAAGGATTCTGAGTAAATGTTTAGATATACCTATTGGCACTCATGTTTGCAGGTGGTGACTCAGCCTGCAGATCATCGGCAATGCCGAATCCATGGATCAATTTGAAATCGCGATGTACTAAGAATCTGTGGATAGTGTGAAAAATTTCCTGGGTGACATGCTGCACAGTGTTAGGAGTATGAATATTAAACAAGCTGTGTATGAAAGTGTCACCCTCTTTCCCCTTTCTCCCCCCAAAAAATAATGTTGGTTTGCCCCCACCGAGAAAAAATTGTGCTGACACTCATGGGCACGTCAGACAAGTCTCACTTTCACAAACATGATAAATATATTAGAAGTGAAGCAATCACTTACCATAAACAAAACGAGCTTCTTCCAACTTAAAAATTTATTAGAAAATAAAGAATTATTATAATTAAATTATTGATCCAAAATATCACAAAGTGGAGGCATTTCTCCAAATATTTGACTACAAAACATTGCTTGATGTTTTACGACTCAAAGCAAACCTCCTGGAAAGTAAAAATTTACATTGACATAAATGCCAGAATGAAAATATAAATAAAGTAGAGTTTCATATTTGCAAATAACCCTTGCTATGCGAAGCAATGTTGCAGTGTATGAGCATGGGTGCAGAAGACTGCCAGGGATAAGGTGATGTGTGCCGTGAAACGCCTCTGAAAAACATTTACCATAAAAAAAATGAAAAAATGGCTTAAATTACTTTTGAGATAGTCATGGTGATGTTTGCACATATCAGGACAAAACCTATCTCAGAAATTTGTGTACAGGGTCCTTGCTTGTGACCTGTGATTCAAATGAGGCAAGTTCCAGAGCTATTAGGAATCAGCAGCTACTGCCTTGCTTGTCATGTGCAGCATCTCCAACATTCTGGATTTCCATCCGCTGGGTGCTGTTGTATCCATTGTGTCAACTGTAAACACCGGCTAAGGTAAAAATATTAATTTGACCAATAGTGTCCTTCTTATATCTCATACCATATATGACAGAACGATATTAAACACATCAGATTAGCCTTACCCTCTAAGAAATGATAGATCTGCAAAAGTGTCACTTTTCCCTTACTTAAAAAAAGTTCAGTGTTGCTGGCTCTACTTTAAGCTCTTCAGCAGCTTCAAATTCTGGGGATGGACAGCTGTCCGCTTCCTTGCTCCCGTGCTCCTTGAGCCCTTCTCTGGGTTGATTTGGCAGATTTGGCTAGGAAGGCACGACCAATGATCTGTTAAACTCTGCCCTGTAGATATACCAGGGTGACCCACAAAAGCAATGCATTTTTTTTATTAAATTCTTATATTTCTCAAAACGTTTATAAAATTTAATTACCCTCAAAGTACTCTCCCTGAGATGCAACACACTTTTCCCGCTGATTTTGTCATTGTCCAAAACAGTTCTCGAACTCTTGCATAGCAAAAACATTCAGTGCCTTCGTCGCGTTCCTCTTTACATCCTCCACATCTTGAAAACAATTACCTTACTTTTCAATTAAATTAATTAGTAATAAAAAGTGATACCATGTGTTTCATTGTCTGACCTCTCTGTATACTCAGGCATTGACAAAAGATTGTCTCACCATTGAATGAACCCGGGGGTCGTCGAAGCTTCCTTTGGGTAGGAGAGGTTCAGCACATTAAATGTGGCGAATTGAAGACATACTGCATCCAACAAGGGCACACGATCATTGTAGATCTTTTGATGCTTTGTCATGACGAAACAGGTGCCACTGAAGATGCCTCCTGAAAGAAATACAAACTTGCATCTCAAAAGATATGTATGGGCGAGGCAGGACCTTGAAAATTAAAATTCATAAGAAATTAATTGTGCTATACTAAAAAGCTCCTGAGGCAAAAGCAGCGGTAACACGGAATGTATCATGCCCGGCACTGGAGGGCGTGAAAGAAAGTCTCGTATGGCGATATTAACCTGTTTTGTTTCACAACGCTTCTTTTTCTTCTGTGCTGCATTTGAAAGAGTGTTCCCCGGCTTGAGCTTGTACATGCACCTGCCCAATGATGGCTATATGTTGCCTGCTATTATATCTATGTTTTTCAGTCAGTCCATGCTGTAGGCATCTGGTACTGCAAAGGATGATACTACCCTAAGCAAAGCGGACATGAAGGCACCCTTTCTCTTTTTCTATCAATACTGTTAATTTCTTTCGAGATTGTATATAAAGCATATAAAGCAAACGAAGCATACATTTTTTGTGGTCTCTAGTATTTTAATACATTGGTTTACAAGCTGAGGGTCGCAGGTTTGAATCTAAGTATGACCAGTGCCTCTGCATACTGTTAGAATTTTTGTGTGTGCGCCTCCATAGGCGAGGCATATTACCGGAAGTGCTTAAGGCCAGCCTCATGACATATCCTGTGCAAAAATTAGAACAGAAACGATACATACTCAGTTTTATTACCGTCCTGACCTATACCCATCACACGGGCAGCCTTAACCGTGGTTAAGGCTGCCCGGCACGCAGCAACGAAGATTCATCTTTGGCAGGTACAGAAGTACTTACGTAGAAACAGTCTACATTCTAATTGCGGCCGACGGTAGCCAGCCACAGCGCCCGCGCGTAGTTTGAAACGCCGTCACCAGATGGGGCAAATTTTTAAAAGGTCTATCTTACAAGAATAAAAGATGAGATATGTTTAATTGAAAATCAAAGAAAATGTTAACCCGACCAGTAAACAACATTATAGTGGCATCAGTGACACACACCTATGTTTCAATATGAGAAGCGCTTCTCCTTATTAATCTAAAGCAGAGCAAAAAAAAAAAAAAAAACATCTGTGCACTCAGCTTATGAATTAATGCATATAATAGCTTTAGCAGTATATGTGAAGAAGTAAATAGGTAAGCACCACATTTATGAAATATACACTAAACTCGCAGAGCTGTCACATCACTTTGATGTGCACTTACCCCGGGGATGTGAAAAAGTGTCCTTGCATCCTCTTTGAAGTGGCACGCCAGAAGCGGTAGGAGCACCTTTTCCTTGGCCGTGGCATCCCCACGCTCCTCTGCGACCTGTCTAGATGACATCCAGTGCACAACTTCTCTAGTCAGCTTGCTTGTGAGGTACCCAATCAGGACGTTTGCATACACACGAGCTTACTCCTTCAGTGAAACACTTTTGTAAATTTAAAAAGGCTAAGCAACATTAGAAAAAATGCCCACTAAGACATTTCACCTTGATGTCCATGCCAAGGAGTCTGTCAGCGTGGTGGTGAGTTCACTTTGCCTGGATGTACATTATTGTGAAGGAAAAAAAAATATTCTTTATGCAAAGCAATGTGGGAAAAGCCAAAGCGAATCCAGTGTAGCTACCTGAAATTACATCGTCGAATGGGTCTTTCATATTGCCGGAGCCTGTACACGTATGCTGTCATACTCGTAGCCTCTGTACACAGTTGAAAAGAGCCAGTCAGATACAGCTTGGCTTGGCTAACCCATTCACCTTCAATCGTCTTAGGCGTTTCCAGGAAAGCTTAATGATTACGAAAAGGACAACAGAATCAGACTGAGCATGCAAGTTATAGTTACGCCAGGTACGTAGCCAGGGGGGTGCCCAGGGAGCCGACACCTCCTCCCTGAAATCCTCCAGCTTTGCTGGCACCTCCTCCTCTCCGCTCTCCTCAACCCAGTGTGTCTTACAAAAGGTTCCCCCGTCCCCTCCCTAGAGCCCCCTCTCCCCTTAACTGAAATCATGTCCATGTGCGTGGTGTACGCAATACTGAAATCTGCGCAAGATTGTACAAAGCTATGTGGGCAAGCACCTGATCAGAGGCCATTTGAAACGCACGAAGAAGCAGGGCGTTTAAGTGTGCTTTACGATTTCTCCTAAGCTTGGGAAGTTTGAAACTCATAGCTAATGTTCCGTGTTTTTGGTGGTTATCTTTCTTTGAATTGGGGGGTGTTTTTTCTGTGTTTATTATTGTATCCTAAAATTTGTGTTTTCCAGTATCTACTTTTACTGTCGGCCAGAAATCGGTGGTTATCGCGGATTATGCCGTAAGAGCAAATGCATATCTACGGCATTTGTCAAAAGCACAACTCTATATGCGCAATCCATTGCTAAGCGGCACATATAGAAAGAATTTTGGAAGGAAGAAGCTGCCCCGTGGACAGTTCAGTGCGGTCAGTGTCCGGGGTCAACACAAATGAAGCTGATGATAAAGGTTCCTTGCCGTGGAAATGGGGTTTTTCTTATTGAAGAATAGCCTTCAATTGAAAGTTTTTCGGATCTTCAGTGGAAATGAATGTAAGGTAGGAAACAGCAGTTTGTGAGTTTAGTAAGGCAGCCTTTTTACAGGCAAGACATATTCGACTATTTGTGTACTACCGACAGCACTGTTAGCTATGACGCGGCAGCCGTGGCTGTTCCGTACCCGCAGCACCACATAGCAGGCGCCCTTTGAAGCACTGCGCCCTCTTTGTGCGGCGGAATATCATACTCTCTCTCCGTCATCTACTAGGCAGAAAACAGACGCCGCCACAGCTGTTTAACTACTCTGAAAAAAATAGGAAATAAATAATGAAATTTTCTGCACATGCCAATAGCAATGTAGTGCTAAATGCTTACCTTCGTATTCTGCGTTTGAAAACCAGTTTTGGAAATGAGGAAAGACTGTCAACAGCCGTCTGTCCGATTAATAAAAGTAATTCACCATGCAACCATTGGCAACACTTTTCTTAGCTCGGTTTGTCCCCTTCATTCTAAGTTCGGCCGAGTTGTTTGCAGGAATCAAAGAATCTTCGTACTGAAAGAGGCAGGTACAGGAGCCTGTGAAGGAAACAACGACAAGCGCTGTGGCGGCATCTGCTTTCCGCCTAGCAGACGACAAAGAGAGTATGATATTCTGCCGCACAGGGTAGGTGCGGTGTTTCGGAGGGTGCCTGCTGGAGGGACAAAATGGCCATGGCTGCCTTGTAATAGCTAACACTGTTCCGGCGATAGTATCTAGTTTTTGTGATGGGGGGTCAAAGATACCCTTTTGTGACGCTTACAAACAAAAGTTGGATCTAATAAATAAGGAAATAGAAAACATGTCCGAGGGTCACAAGAAAATATAAAAACTGGTCAGACTCGAACAATTTGCAGTCCCAAAATTATGAGTTTTTTTTTGCATAAATCTGAATCTGCCTATTTTTTACTTGCAAATGTTTTTCGGATTTTATCTGATTTATCTGAGAACACAGAACTCTAGCCATAGCCAAATCTTGTCAACAGGTATAGCTTTAGACTGTCGGGCACTCTCCCCGGTCAGCTCGAGCAGGATAGTGCAAAGCGTTCAGCAGAAATGCCGGACAAATTTAGAACACGCACCCAACACCCCCATTACACTCCCCTAATCTGAGTCCAGCTCCCCTCCCCTCCCCCCCCTCCCAAGAATTTTCTGCGCAAACTACACACAAGGCTATAACCCCCCGTCCCCCTTCTTCTCCTCCTTCCCCTCCCTCCCTCCCTCCCTCAATCCCCCCTCCCCCCGAGGTAAAATTTTGGATAAACCCCTGCCCCGGTGGGTGTTGAACCGGCCCTGGGCATCGTTATCGCGTTTGTGGGGACGGTAAGGTAGCTCTTGACTGTCTCGACCTCAAATCACATCGCTCCTTACTCAGACCCCCGCCCCGCCCCCCCCCCCCCCCCCCCGCCTAACCCGTGGAGGAAACAGGGATTGTCATACTCCGCCCACCATTACCTCCTCTACTGGTTACTTGGCTGAATTAGAAGACTTCAGACCCATGCAAACCACCACGACCGCTTGCCATTACACAAGGTCAGCCGTAGGCATGAATACGCGAGAGGCGCTCTCTTGAGCTCTCTGAGAGACGGGCCGCGCTATCAGTTGGCTCGCGACGAAATACAACACAAGGGCTGAAATCAGGTTTCGTAAGAACGTCAAACGCGAACGGGAACTGAGAAGTGCAACCATCGTCATCAAATACGAAATATCTCGGCTGCAAGACTCCGTGGTTTTGTTTCACCCCTATGGGAACACGAGTTTCAGACAGGTGGACCCGTACCTCACGTACAAAACCAATATTTACACGCAGAGGAACTCACCGTTTCGTCAACAGATCGACCGTTTTATTTTGAGGTTCAACACCGAGGACATCAAAGCGAGACCACGAGAAGACCAACGCGAGCGGGAAAACCCGGAAAACCCAACGAGGTAGAGGGGCTTAGAGCGATAAACCGGGGTTCCTGTCTGCACCCGAAAGTTACCCCTATAAGGCCGCTGCCACTGTACGCAAATTTGGCCACTCGTCACGTGACCAAACCAAATACGTGACGTCACGGGAAAGATGGCAGCGCCCAGGCAGCGGCTGGCCACAGCTGCGCCGGGGCTTGTCGGATGCTTTGTTCGTTGTCGTTCGTCTCGGCGAGTTGGTTTCAGACGCGGAAATCGTCATATGAGACCAGTCGAAAGCGACATCAGAGTTCAGCGTGGAGTTTGACGTAGGTATAACGTGAAAATACGGAGGAACAGTGTGCATTTCGCTGGTGACCGACGGGAATATTGCCACTTCCGGTGCCACTTCCGGACTTCCGGTTTATCACTCTAAGCCCTTCTACCTAGACGAGAAAACCAGAGAACAGTATGGATAAATAAATAAGTGATAGTAAGATTCTACTAGACCAACACTGCATTTTCTTTTGTTTTTAGGCTGTAGCTAGCGCCAGGTATTGCTTAGAGTTATCAAAAACGGTCTAAAAGTAAGTTAAATAATTTTTTCAGACAGGGGACGCACTGCATGATGTTCTACATCTAATAGAACGCAATTAAGCTTATCGTAGGCTCTCTACTAAATTGTTCCGGTAATTGTAATTCCAGACGAACGGACAAGTTGTCCTTAATTACGATTACAGACTTCTCACAAGCGATTACGGAGAACCTATCCTTTTATTTACGGAATTGTTTTTTTTCTGTGCAATCCCTGCATTCTCCTTGATGCTTGGGTAATATAGCGATAGGTCCATTGCTACACGAACCATACAGCCATAAATAAAGGGGTAAGTAGAGACTTTTAATTAGTTCATTGACCAACATATTTTACCGTATATTGGTACCTCCACAAAGCACAAAGCCCTCTAATATCGATCATTCCCAAGGCGTGCACATGCGCTCTCGTGACGAGCGCTCTAATGGCACGCGCTCTCGTGTCGCGCGCAATACTGTCGGCGCTCTCGTGTCGTGCGCTTTTGTGGCGCGCTTCCCTTTAAAGCACCCCCCAAAAGGGTTTTTCGTGAAAAACCTAAAAGGGTTATTTTAAGCTTCGCTTTTGATACGAAAGAGTTCCTCATCGAACAGGTGCCTTTCTAGTGCCCCAAGGGGCAATAGTGCTTAAGGCGAAACCGTTCTTCACGAGCCGAAAGAGTAATTGGGGCGTCAAAGAACCTTACAAGAACTGGTTGTTTTAAAGTGTAGGATACATACAGAAACGCTTTTAAGGATGTCTGATTGGTCCAATTAACTCGTAGCGTCGTCTGCGTCTGGACTTATAGTGAAACGGAGTGTAGTGTCGAAATCATTTTCAATTAAATGTCAACTTTACCTTTCATTGTTTTCCCCGTGGTTTTATTTCGAAACCAACCTAACAAATGTTTGTGCTTTTTTGTGTGTGTGTGTGCTGAACCTAAAAGCTGTGTTATGTTCCTAACTCCTCGTGGTGAACACCGGTGTGAACTACAAGCACATTTTACGTGTTTTTTTTTTTCTTTTCGCTTGTCCGCGCATGGTAACTAAAGCCCCTCTATCCTGGGAAAAGTGGTACCTAACAAGACAAGCTCAACGGACAAAAGCTCACCGGACAAAAGCTCACCGGATAAAAGCTCACTGGAGAGAAGCTCACCGGACAATGGTTCACCTGGTTTTTGGCGGACTCTGACAAATGCTTGCCTTTCTTTTTTGGTGATCCGGACGAAAGTTTACCAAGGGCTAAAATCGGCTGGGCCGAACTGTGGGCTATATCGGGTGACGAAAGTATTTGCAAAGCACCAAGCTCAAACTTTGGTTGTGCTGGTGTTCTTCTTATTGTTATTTATCTATGTGGGTGCTATAAAGGCCCGTTCACACACGCGCAACCGTATACGACCGTGAAAGACAAGACCGCTTTTTAGGCCTCTTGAGACGGCTTAGGACCTGCTCCGCAGCAGCGCATCTGGTCCTCTGCTCTCGCGAGAGGCTTAAAAACCGGTATTGTCTTTCTCAGGCTACACTCGGTTGCAAGTGTATTAATGGCGCTTAAAACGCAACTTTGCGACGGCTGCTAGTTCCACTTTTTTTTCTACGATGGAGGCAGTCATAGGCAAGTAACTGCAAAAATGTGTTACAGTCAGAGTTACTCAGAAGAAAAAAGAAACCCTGTTACAGTTACGGTAACAAAATTGAAAGGGTAACTCGTTACACTTGCAATTACTACAAAAAAATAACGCCGTCACTCATTTTTTTCTTTACCTTTTAAAAATAATTAAAAACACTTGAAAGGTCCTTCGGCCAATGTGCTTTTAATGTAGACATTTCTTAAACAAGAAACATTCCTTGCGCGAGTCATACATACTTTTTTATGGGATGCTCTTCTTAATGCCCCATGTTATTTGAGCTCATATCCAAAGGAAACAACTTTATCCGGGTGAGCTTTTGTCTGTGTTCACAAGTAAGAGTGGTGAGCTTTTGCCCGAGTCAGTGAAAAACTACACTCTTAAAAAAAAGCTAGTAAAAAGCAAGTAACTGCAGCAGTTACTACCCCTTTCTGACCACTACTACCTTTCACTAACTATTTACTACATCAAACGCGCGATAGGTAGTAAAAAGTTAGCAAATGCAGCAATTACTACCCTTTTCTGACCGTTACTACCTTTTTACTATAGCTATTTACTACCGCAAAGGCGCGGAGAAGATGGCGGCGCTTGCTTCATACCCGATTGCCAGCATTAGCGACGTACTTGCTGTTTCGGATCGCAGGGCGAGGTATCCACACGCAATCGTAGCGTCAAATATTGTATGAGGGGGCATGTTTAAGGGTTGGAGCTGACTTTATAACGATCGCAGCCTCCGTACCAGCACGACGTGGAAGCCAGCGCTGCAGCGAGCCTAGCAGCCATTGTTGATGCAATGGCCATGCGGCTTACTTACCTTCCTTCTCGTTTGCATTCGTTCGTGAGCGTTTATATTTTCATTTTGGTTTTAACTGGAATGAAAATAGCCACGTAGCACAGACTAAAAACGTTTCCGAAAACAAATAAAAAAGTTCATTCCGTCTTTTATATTTTTTTTATTTTTGTATTTTGTTTTTTAAATAATGTTTTTCTTTCACAAGAGACGCCAGAGACGCTTGGGAACATTCTACGACAAGCAAGTTGGGGCCAGTCGGAGTTCGCAAGACGCTAATTTCTCCGATGTGAACCTGCCGTTTTTGCCTTGTGTCGTGTGCAGTTCTCGTGTTCCCGTGTTGGAGTGCATAGTTAACGTTCGTGCGCTCGACGGGACGAGTGTGTGCGTGAACCTGGACTGCTCTGAGGATAGTTCTAACGAGCCGGTGTCGCTGTCACTGGATTGGGTTTCGTCGTCCAAGAAGCTTTTCTCTGCCTCCTCCTACTTGGCACTGAGACGTTCTTCACGGTTTGTGTGTGCTTGGTGGTTGAATGATTCTGATTGAGCTATCTTCGGTCGTGACAGTACACTGTCCCAACCATTGATGTGCGTCGTAAATTGTGTATCTATAGCTTTAGGACTAATTAAAAAAAAAAACTGTTTTGGCATTCTACGAGTCTTTCTAAATTTGCTTATATCTTCCCCAAAAACGCGAGCATTCGTCAGTGTACTACAAAAATTAAGATGCGAGCTGCACGCGGTATCAATTTTGAATGCATTTTTGTAGCGCAGCACGCGAAAGGAGTGCAGCTGCCGTCGTACTCCCCGTCAATTACAGCCTTCGTTCGCCGCGGGAGACGGCAAGACAGCACTCTCTCGCTGACGGCGACCGCATTAGTTTTAAAAGCTGAACCGCATGTAATCGATTTAACGAGCGACGAGAGTATCGACGGAGACAGTGACGAGCGACGGCGATATCTCACGGTCACCCGTCGCGTCGCTCGGTTTTTTAATTTCTAGGAAATGTCGCTCACCGCCTTGACCGCTTGTTGCCGTCGCTTTCATGCGGTTTGCCTCGTCGCGCAACTGACCTAGCGACTGCGAAGAACTGACGTGCTGATACACGACGACAAGCTTGCGCACTCAAATGGTCAGTATAAAAGACTTAAAGACAGTCAGGAAAGTTAGCAGGGAGAAAGTGGCCGAGTGAGCTAACGCGTCTCAGCTCGTAAGCTTGCGGTGGTAACCTCCTGGGTTCGATTCCCACTGCCCCCACCCGTAAGTTAGCGATTAGAGTGATCGTGTGGTTTTGTTGAATGCATTGTGTCGATTGTGTGCTAAAAATGTGGGTGTGCATGTTTACATGTATCTACTTGCGAATGTGGAAGAATTGAAATAAATAATCTGCGTCCTTTTTGGCGTACATTTAATTGGACGTTGACTAGCGCCACCTGGATTACTCATTTCCAGTTTCAATTTTTGTTGTGCCTGCCACCTGGTGGTAAGTGGCATAACCCCACACCTTTTTTTTTCCCCGGAAATCACGTGACTAGTTGCGTTTCCGGTCTTCCGTCGGGAGGTTGCGCTAGTTACTAGCTAGAGGTAGTAAAATACATGGATTCTACTATAAGGCCTAGTAACAGTTACTAGCTTCTTGACCTAGTAACCGTTACTAGCTTGACCGTTACTACCTAAGGTTACTAGGTACCTTAACATATGTGACATGCGGTTACTAGCTCTTACCTAGTAAATACTACTAGCTTTTTTTTTTAAGAGTGTAGGTGAGCTCTTGTCCGGTGAGCTTTTCTCCATTAAGCTTTTGTCCTGTGAAACGTTCTCCTGGTGATATTTTGTCCGGCGAGCTTCTGTTCGGGCACTCTAATAGTTCTGTCCGGCGCTTTAAAATGTGCAGCAAGACTAAATTAAGACTTCTTTCGAATGAACCTTATCCGGCGGCTGTTTTAAAACTCCTTACGGTTCTTCCAAAACTTTATGTTGGTTCAATATTTTTAATCTTTCCTTGATTCTCATGTTTAACCCTTCTTAAGGGGTTCCTTAAGAGGTCTGTCAAATTAACCCTATTTTGGGTTTTTGTTTTTCTTATGTCCCTTATCGGTTTCTATTAGTTATTCCCACTTTGGAGGCTTTTTCTATTTTATAATTTTTGTCTGACAAAGAAAAAAACATTTAAGGCATAATTTAACAGTTAATTTCTTACTATAGCTGTATCTCCCATCCCTTCCAATAAAGTTATGTTGAATGTGGACAGCCTATACTCGGCATCATTTATTTCGTTTCACGTTGTAAATGTTAGCGCTACATCCGCAAGCCTCTAACGCTACATCCGCAAGCCTCTAACGCAAATGCAAGGGCGAAATGAGACGTAAGACGAAGTCACGTACTCTCGTCGCAGTGCAAGGCTGAAGTAATCTCGAATCTGCGTTAACCTCGGCCCTGTAGCACAAAATAGTTGACTCGAGCATAGCGAGTATTAAAAGACTAAATTGCCGTGCCTAATCTGCAACAAAAAAAGAAACTAATATTTGCGACACAAATTTTGTTGTTTTGAAAATATGTGCAGGAATTTGTTTGCGATTGAAAAAGTTGAAGTGCTATGATTGACGACGGTTGGAATAAAAGAGTCTCAAACGTTTTAGCCGTCACCGGCACTCCGAGGGAACAAACGAATTGCAAATATCGTGTAGTGTTCTTCTTCCGAAGTGTGCCAAATGCCTACCGGGCACTTGACGTCAAACAAGCTATAGTTCACTAAAACCGAGTAGTTTAGAAACAAGTCAGCTATCGCTTACCAGAAGTGGGGCGGCACTGCACGTCCGCAGGAACAGATTGCCGTGTAGTAGAACGTTTGCTCACGCGACGGGCCGACAGAATCCCCAATGCAGCGGCGTGACATCGCAGACCCCAGGTTGCTGTAAAGCTGTGCAGTTATTTTCTAATATCGGGCTGATGCCGCGTATAGTTTGGACAAAAATAAAGTGAAAAAGGAAGCAAAATTCGTTCTCATTGAGTTGTACGATTTGTATTATCCTTGTGGCCCGATTCACGGAACATTCGCACAAAAAGAATCCCAAGTAAAACATAAAGGACACTCAAGTGCTTTTTGTAGAAGCTTGCGTATTATTAACGTAAAATTAGTTCGAGTTCAGGCGAGCTAGTGTACGTTAAAGAAGATGGTAAAGCTGAGACTGGGGTAAGAAAATGGAAAAATCGAAGGAAGACAGAAAAATACAGACAACGTCTCATATATTAGCTACAAATCTATTTTGTACGTGCCTTATCAACCACGCCTCCGACGCCGCCACTACAGTGACCAAAAGCAACGATACGCCACAACAACAACAAAAAAAAACTCAAACACAAAGGTAAAACAAAATGATCACTGCATTCAACAAAAACGGGGTAAAACATAACAAACAATCATGGCATATTTTTGTAGTGCGTTTTTCAATACAAGTGATCAGTTCTAGGTGGCAAGACGTCCTAGTAAAGTCACAACAATACAGATACACGGGCACTATTTTCTCTTGGGAGTATCCACCCTCGTGCCCCCTTCACTTCTAAAAACATTCACCAGTGAAAATAGTTGATAGACCCTTTTCAAAATCCATCAAGCAACGTTGGAAATCGCCATTGCTTCCTGGTGATATCCCACACTGCCTGGTGATAGTTAGTGGGAGATAATTGGTCTTAGAAGGGCGGGAGGAATCATATGTTGGTCTTTCTAGACTTAGGCGAGGTGGCGCAAGCTACCGCCCGTTACGAAGGGTATAGCCATTCACATCCATCCATCCATCCATTGGACACGAAGTCTTTGATTAGATCCGAGTCCTCACCGAACGCTAACGCAGCCCTCGTGTCCAATAGATGCTCAGAGTATGTGAGCAAGCGATGGTGGACAGGTCATGACGCGGACTATTGGAAAGGGTCTACTGCTTGGAGATTCCGAACGTTACTATTATTTCTCTTTTCAGGCCCGTGGTGCATTTTATTTTGACAAAAACGTCAAATAATTGCGTGTAGGAAACGTAATGCAGCAATCGCTTTTTTTTTCAAACGCCGTTTGACGGTGTCCACTGGTGTCTGCTCCAAGGCGCAGAAAGAGGGGTAAGTCAAAATCGTTTATTCGATTTTTCATAGGAAAATTCGGTTGCTTAGAGCCCGTAGATGAAGTTTTCGGGCTTCTAACTCCGATTCCCTCAGACCCTGTTTCCGGATGAACATGACCGAGCAATACTTCGCTCTCGACAAAAGGGTTTATTCATTCACTTATTGCCTGGGCGGTTTCGGGATCGGCAATAGGTCATCAGCGAGGCCGGGGGCAAGTCCGCTGCCACTGCAGCTTCTCCGAGCCCCAGCAGGGGTCGTCCACATCGCGTCATGGGGACGTCGTCGTCCAGGGTCGCTGTCCGGTCCGTTTGTCGAGTCCGCCACTCGACGTAGTGCCCGCACTTCCCGCGCCAGCGTCCCCCACCGTCCGAGCTCGCCTCCGTGACTCGTCGACCCCCTAGTCGGCGGCAAGAGTGCCCCCCCCCCCCCCCCCCCCACAGTTTATCATACACAGTTTTCCCACTGTAGAATAAGCCTGTGGTAATCGCAAACCACGGTATCGAGGGCCTTGAGTGAATAAAAGTTCATTGTAGAACTTAACTCATAATATATCATTCCCACAATATAAATTGTATTGATAACCAAATAATTTAAAAAGAGCGAAAGTTCCTCCAACAATTATTTAAACTCGTAAAAGCGTCCTCTCACCACGGATGGTGTAGCTAACCACTTTTTATGTTTCGTTTTTAAAGCTTTTCTTTTTAAAATGGTGGCCCCCATCGCATTTTGTTTACCAGCTTCTCGCGTCCGCTTGCGTTGCGTTTTCACTTTATTGTGACGTGCGCACCACTAGACGACAATCACAGGTAATTTATTCACACAAGAGTTATTTTAAGCAGGCAACTGTTTATTTTCGCTTTACATATTACAATTGACACGAAAACGTTACAAACAGCACATGCAATGATGCGGTTGTTGACGGGTATTAGCGAACAGACACGGTAGTACAAACAGTTTGAATGTTAGGCTTCAAGCTATGTGCATAAAAATGATAAACCGAATATTAATAAACATAGTCTAAACAGGTAGAGGTAAGTCGTTGTAAGGGCATTTCAAGAAGCTATTCAGAAACCTTGCCAAAAAAAAAAAAAAAGAATGCACAGACGCTACATTGCTTTACGTAACGAGTACGATTACAAACCAGTTCCTTTCATTTCATTGCATTTCATTTCATTTATTTACTCTCCAGGCCGAAGCATTACAGAGAGGAGTGGGTGAAATAAACGCAAAAATAATAATAAACATCATCATAAACAACACAGCAGGGTTACAAAAAATGGTTGCAGATCGCAGATTTGAAGCGGACGGTGTCGGTGATCAGGGCGAAGGAGGCGGGGAGGTGGTTCCAGTCGACACAAGTTTTGGGAATGAAGGAGTAGAAATGTAAATTAGTGCGGCTGCTTGGCACGCCAACCTTGTACTGGTGGTCGCTGCGGGAGGAAATTTACGATGGTGGCAGAAAGAGAGAATTACTGAGGGGAGAGTTAAAATGATAAATCTTATGAAAGAGTCAAAGTCGAGAGAATTTACGACGCAATGAAAGATCGGGCAAGTTAAGATTAGATTTCATTGAAGAGACACTGGCAGTACGGAAGTAAATCGAAAAAATGAAACGCGCCGAACGCTTCTGGATGGCTTCTATTTGTAAAATAAGAGAGTTAATATTAGGGTCCCAGATTGATGATGCGTATTCTAGCTTTGATCGGACTAGAGATTTATACAGCAGAAGTTTTAGGTTAGCTGGGGTTAAAGAAAAGTTACGCCGTAGATAACCGAGTGAACGATTAGCGTTACTTGTGATGTGGTCCACGTGATTTTGCCACGAAAGGTTATCAGAAATCGAAAGGCCTAGATACTTGTAGGAGGAAACCTGCATTAAAGAAATATTGTTAAGCAAGTAGTCACACGGTAACACATGATTAGAATGACGTGAAAATCTCATCGACTTGCATGTGGTAGCGCTAAGTTTCATTAGCCAGGTGCCACACCAAGATGAGATATTAGCTAGGTCAGACTGAAGGGCGGTACAATAATTAGGATCCAGAATTTGGCAATAAATAACACAATCGTCAGCAAAAAGTTTTATAGATGAAGAAATGCAGTTAGGCAGGTCGTTAATATAAACAAGAAAAAGCAAGGGCCCAAGCACTGACCCCTGTGGGACACCGGACGTTACGGGACAGTGAGGGGAGTTATGATCGTTGGCAGTTACAAATTGCGTGCGAGTAGACAAAAAGCATTCTATCCATTTTAAAATATTAGGGTCCAAGTTAAGCTTGCTTAGTTTACAGAGGAGTAACTGCAGGCTAATGTGGTTAAAAAGCTGTGTTTGGAGGTGCATTTGATCTGCCCGTCCTTCCCCCCCCCCCCCCCCCCCCAACACGATGAATGTTGAACACACCTGGGAGGCTATGTTCGACAAATGTATTGTTTCTTATAAAACGAAACGGAAGTGATGGATGTGACGACATTGCGTCCGATTGGTTAGAGGCTCAAATGACGAAAGTTCCCTCTTTCGTCATTTTAGCCTCTAACCAATCAGACGCGATATCGTCACTTCCATTACTTCCGTTTGTTTGTTTTTTTAGTAGAAACAAGACATTTATCAAACATAGCCGCCCTGGTCAGTTTTTTACGAGATATGTTGGATCTAGCCAGTCAATTCCTTCTGCACAAAGTTTAGAGGTTAGGTTAGATGACGGCGCGCCTTTACAACTCTCCGTCTAGTGATCTGCCTCACGGGGCTACTGGCCCTTCGATAGAAAAATCACCTATCATCGACATACTGTAAGTACCTAGAGTGCCACTTTCTGACTGCAGCATCACCATCGAACATTGTTGTCCATGGAAGCAACCTCCTCGCTGAGCATTCTTCACTCGTCACGCTCGCCGGAAACCTCACCTAATCCTGTTATTGCTGATCACTGGTGATGTACCTTCAGACTCCGGCTCACGTCCCACCTGCCCCAGCTGTTCCCGGTCTGTGTTCGACTATGTCGCCACACTCAAATGCGACGTTTGTGATTTGTGGTTCCACCAGAAATGCGAAGATGTATCTCTCGCTCTGTATAGACGCCTCTCCTCATTATCTACCGAGTGGCTCTGTGCGGCGTGTCAGCTCCCACCCCTGGCCGATGACCTCTTTCCATCCCCCAAACAGCACGTAGCCCCTGCGTACCCCACCATCATCCCAAGCTCTACCAATCAGTTCTCCGACCCCCTTCCGGCTTGCGACAACATCGGTGGCGTTCACCGTTTGCACGACAACTCCGTGTTTGGCCTAGTTGTCCTGTGAAAAGTGCGCGATTGCAGTCTACAGACTCCAATCACGTTTGGTTTTCCAACGTTTGCTTCCCGACTTTAGAGCACTGAAGTGATGTTTCCCAAATACAATATTCGCTGTGAACGAGATATGGCTGGACGCCTGTTTTCGGTGGGCAATTAATGGACAAGTTATCAATCTCACACAATTATCTGTATTCCAGCAAGACCGTCCCTCAACTTGGGGCAAAGGCGTCCGTTCTCGCCATGCCGAAACACCTGCCCTGCCAACATCTCGACTACCACACCCCTCCGGGTCTAGAAGCCATCTTTGTCAAGGTCGTTTGCAAACATGGAAAGCTTCTTCTGGTGTCTACCTACTGCCCACCCTCCCTTCGTAAACAATCGTACGCCCTACTCCAAGAGAGCCTACAGCTCGTCGACCCCAGCAGGTTCTCTGCACTGTTCATCTGATCCACTCGATGACATGCTGTTAGACGTACTGGAAACTGCTGGCCTCACCCAACTTCATGACGCCCCATCCTACATTTCTCAAAACAGCAACGCTACATTCCTTGACCTCGTCCGCACCAATAATTCCAACTTAACCTACAGCTGCACAGTTATATCCAGCCTACCAGGCCGTGATCACAGTGCTCTCCTCACCAATATCCATTGCTCAGCCCTTAAGCGAGGTCATCAAGCCAAGAAATTCCAGCAGTTCTAAAAAACCAATTCCCCTCATCTCAATCAGCTCATCCACCTCGCTCCCTGGTCCATCGTGTTTGATCACCCATCAGCTGACGAGGCCTACGACCTCTTGCTCAAGATATCAGCAATTCAGCACAAATGTGTTCACCTAAGGATCAACAGGAGCCAAGGCAGCCTTTCATGGATGACAAAGGAGATTGCAGCCTTAACCAGACGTAAACACTGGCTATTCAAAAAAGCGCAAAATACTCTAAATCTCACTCATCTTAACCAAGCCCACCAAGCACGTACTGAAGTCAAGCATCTCATCCATATCTCCCATAATGATTACCTACAGCAACTAGGAGCAAAAGCAACCTGCCAGCCCAAACTCTTGGGCATGTTTCCAATATAAAAAAAAAATGTTGCATGCGCAGGTCTTCACACATCACGGCAGGCCGTATTTCAATCTTGACGGCATAACAGAGCTCTTCTCTTACCACTTTTCTCAGGCTGCAGCATTACCCTACCCTACCGCACCTAGTCTTTGTCCCACCCGACCCACAACTCTGCCAGTCGAGGCCACACCAGCAACCACACACTCTTCCATAGTTATTCTTCCAAGTGAAACCTACGAAGCCCTTGCCCGTGTCAACCCCTCTCAACGCCCTGGACCAGACAGCCTCCACCCCGCATTGCTTAAATCCTGTGCTGGCCGTATCTCCCCCGTCCTCACTCGCCTCTTCAACGATTTTCTCTCCCACAGCTGTTCCTAAATCCTGGAAGGTTCCTCAGTAACGCCTCTCAAAACGGGACACGGTGCCCCCTCACGTATGACATCCATTCATACCGACCAATCGCCATAACCTCCATCGTTTGCCAAACAATGGAGAGAGTCATTAACAAGCGACGCTTAGCCCATCTTGAGCTATCGAACTTCCTTAGTTCCCACCATTACGGTTTCCGCCCCGGCAGGAGCTGCGAATCGGTCCTTACAGGTTTCACCCATGGACTCAGCACCAGCCTCGACAACCTAACTTAGTGCAAGATTGTCCAGTTAGACTTCAGAAAGGCTTTTAACAGCGCAGACCACAGCTTGCCTCTATCGAAACTCCAACAGATGGGAATCTCCGGTATGAGGAATTAAAAAGTTACTTTTTCTCAGCACTACCTTATTCTGCCAGGGCTCTTTTCGTGATTTAGCACAAACTGGAAACACTACTAACAGGCAGGGTGTTAACTGAACTAGGTTATGTGTGCCATTGCGTGTCAAAGGGGTTTTGAGAAAACTAAATAAAGCACACTTTGTCCAAGCTCAAGAGAGAAGTCTTGTTCTTGATCACTGGCTAACACAACATGATGGCAGCAACTGGTTATTGTTGTTCTCTTCCAGACTTCAGAACGAGGTTTACTGGCACGAAAACCAGCTGTGGTTGTCGTGCTGATGGGAGCAGTTCCAGTATTCAGGAGTTTGAAGTTTCAATTGCCAGAACTGCTCCACAGCTTACATGCCAAATGCTGAGACCACTCGTACAAAGCAAGACTTGATCTAAGTCGTCCTCAAAGTTTGCAACCTGGTTCGCAGGTTGCAACTGCATAAGGTTTTCCTTCCCAAGTGTCTCATAGATGCCGCATATTACTATGTGTCAGCGGTATCCCAGAAACTCCCTTTCAGACTAATGACTTGGAAGGAGTTTTCAGGACAGCCCTCCCTGAGACAGATGGTGATGAGAAAAAGAGCCCTGCCAGCCACAGTTTTTTCTCCAGATATGCAGAACTGCCGCTACTACACTTACTGAACCATTTACGCAGTTTTTCATAGGACGAGTTGCAGATTATTGTCAAGTGATCACTGGTGGCTGCGACATTCATAATTGCATAAGATATCATAGAATAGATGCCAGAACCCTCATGAGGAACGTTATGCCGCAATGTCAATTTCGGTGGCCACACTACAGCTATAATCTGTTTCAGCCTAATTTTACAAAGAAAACCGCAGCCGCCATTTGGAGCTAATCAGAGCAATGAAGCAAGTTTTGTGAGAGCTCTCCGTAGGAGGAGCATACTCCCACAATATGTTGTCACGTCCCTCAGCTAAATGTTCCGGTGGGCTCGCTGGTGCCGTAGCTTCGGTAACGCCCTGTAAGCTGCAGAAGGATGAGTCGACCTAGTTCCAGTAACAGTTCACCTCATGTACGAATGTAACCAGAAAATGCTCATGCCACCCAAGGATGAGGGTTGACAAATTTCCCAGCATACGGTCTCCGATTTTCTTCTTGTGGCCCAGATGATGAGCTGCCTCTTGAGGTTTCTCCCTTTATCCCTCTGGTTACTGATGGTCTCTGTCTCGGGTGTCCGGCCTTTTCAGCTTGCCTCCACACGTCTGTCGCCGTCGCGGTATTCTCTTTAATTTTTCGGGGATCATCGTACTGGAACAAGAGAGTAACAGCATACAGTGAATGGACGAAGTGAGACACACCTTACACTTCTAAATTAGAAGTACTGTGTGTCTTACTGCATGACATGCCAAGCGGAGATAAATTATGTCCGGAGCTTGACAAGGGGGGGGGGGGGGGGCGTCTCGACGTATGCTGAACGACAGGTGCCAGATGCTGCCATACCCACAGGGTATCCTGAGGAGAGAGAGAAGAAAGGTGTGAGTTCAGGAAACTGGCATGTTTGAGCAAGGCTTTTTTTAGAGGTGCCTTCCCGTTAATTCCCTTCGGAGTTCATTCATCTGCCTATCAATTCAGAATTATGTTCAATGTACCCAGTGAACTTGCTTAGCCTGTTTGCAATTATATAAAAACTCGTAAATTTACTTTTTATAATGTTGCGTGTTGTTTTTAATGTTATACTCATATGTTAACTTCTCTTTTATGATTTTACAGATAAGCAAACCCCAGGTTCGGTCCTGATTTGCGTCATTTGCCACGATATTTCTATTTTTCCAGTAAAGTGGTGTGAAAGCTTCGATACGTGGAGGTTGCGAAATCATTAATCGTGAACAAGCAGTTCATTACGTTCGACCGTTTTACAAGTCACGTCCGACATACATGTATACATACGCCTAAGAAATTAACCGAGTCAGATACACTGCGTTTGAGAAAAGACGATCGTGCCATGCCTGACGCGAAGGGCAGCACGAGCACTTTAAGAAATGTTGGCACTCACCAGCAACGAACTTGAAGCGGAATCCCGGAATCTGGAACGGCGAAGTGATTCCCCAGCTTTTTGGCTTCTTGCCTGAGCAGACCTATTTAGAACACATTCATAGCGTGAGTCGGTAACTCACGTGACATTAAAACGCCAAGCGAGGATTTAAATGAGAGGGAAATATACTAGGAAAGAGAAATTCGCAGAAAAGCAACACCGACAACGCCGACAACGCGACGGCGACGTTTAAATACATGGCTTCGGTTCGGGCAATGAACTTCGAAAGCTAACGGTCACTGCTGGATTTTTTCTTTCCATATTGGTTTATCATTATAACTTAGCTTATTATGTTTTTTTTTAAATATTAACACTAACGCACAAAATTTAGTTTATTGCGATTCTTTTTAACCCTGTCTTTTTTGTTTGTTTTTGTTTTACACCTTCAGTTGTCGCCATCCGGCTTGAGGAGCGCTGTGTATGCGCGATTACCGGAAGTGGCCTTGAGTGGGACCACTGGTTATGATTTCACTATGAGCCCCCTTTGTCTCGCTTGCCCGTTTAAGACTTCCCTGGCTTTGTCCCTCCAACCGTCCAATCAGGAACCTTGCCGCGAGCCTACCCTCCGACGTCAGCGCTGGGTGAGGGGGCGCTTGCTTTGTCCCTCCCGGAGGGCTCGGACATTCCACGACCGGACCGCGGTGGGAAACGGGAAGGTCACGGGAAACGGAGGAACGCCCGGACGGCGGCGGGAAGCAGCAAGGTCACGGAGGAACGGGGGACCGGGGAGAGAGTCCCCACAAGTTATAACGATAAATAGACGATATCTGAATCCAGTCTAAGCAAAACTTACAAAATGTACCGTTTTGCAGCAGCAATGTTTTTTTCTTCACATTTTGCGCGAGTTAACACAAAACTTCACGACAGGTCGCAGATTCCTCTTGCATGCCTATCATACACGGAGCAGTATGCAAAAGCAAGGAATCGCTGTTTTTGTTGTTGTTCGTTTTGCTCTTTTTAAATCTGTAAGCCAGGGTACACAAAAAAGTAATCTAGCTGAATGTGCGCGTACTTAGCATGAACTTAGGTCATAAAGTGTGGTGTTCATAGGTGTTCATTTTAATGAAAATCAAAAACAGCGCTGACGTATTTCAGCGCTAATTCAGCCAAGAATTGTAGGAGTGCTTTTTTGCCTTAGGTCCGGTGGATTATAATAATTCGCACTGAATGTGGTCATGCTGTAGTTACTATTTTATTATCTCTGCATTCAATAAAACCATAGAGTCCGAGGTTTGCCCGTGACGACAGCGAGTTCTTTCTCGTTCGCTGATTGGACTTGACGTCACAGCTTTCTGCTTAGCCTAGTTTTATTGAACAATGAGAAACGTTTTTGTTTGTTCATGAGTTCATCGGTCAATACTTTAGTCACCCCATTTTTTCTTCTAGTGATGGAGGGTCAGTGAGGTCTCGTTGCCGCAGGCGTGCATTGCTCCAAGTTCTCCCTCTTACCGGTGGACTTCAGCTACGCTGCAAAACAAACAAAAATAAGAAAGAAAAAACATATTTTGTCAGTCACTTTATTTGTAAAATATCTTGGGTTCACGATTTATGCATGTGCTCGACAACTTCGCCGTCGTACATCTTTTTTCGGTGTTGTTGGCTGCTGAGGCGCAGGGGCTCTTTTGTCTTACAATGATTGACGAATGATGCTTCGTTGAAGACAAACCGTCTTTCAACGCTCACGTTAGCAGACTATTCGTTTAATCAAAATAGCAGGTGATAAGAAGACGATTTGTTAGCAGTTATTTTTAGCAGAAATATCGTCTTTTAGACAAAGCCTTAGTTCCTCCGGAAGATGTAGCTCAAATTTCGTTCCAGTGCTAAAGTTAAATATATGCCCTCACTTTTTGAATACAAAAAAAAAAAAAATATATATATATATATATATATATATATATATATATATATATATAGTGTTCCTGTTTCACTTTAGTTCGTTATGAATTCTTTACAAAACCTGTCATTGTTCGTTGGGAGTTCTCCGTAAAAGAGGTTGATAATATTGTTTTTTGCAAAACATGTAATATTTCGTTTAAATTTTGTAAGAAAAACATGCTGAAGTTTTTCAATCGCTTCATGTACGTTCATATTCATTGGTATCCGGTGACAATTTGGCATATACAAAAATACTATATCCTGAAGAGTACATGAGTGATAACTCATTCGCCACCAATTATCGCTTCTACAGTTTCAGTGTTTCTCAAGTCTATATCCCGCTGCGATCTAAACCAAAATACCTTACTGAAAAAATTAAAAAAAAGGAATTGCTCTTGTTGACACAAGAGACGGTAGACGCCGGCTTTGAGATGCCTTTCAGCGCTAAAACCTCAGGCTCCATTGTTTTTCTAAAGTATTGATTCTGGAGCAACACCTTCAGTTTAGTTCTTTGGATTTATTTGTGAAAAACCGGGGTCTCAGAGCCAATAAAATAACATCTTAGGAAGATACCAGTTTAGACCCGCGAAACTTGTTCATATTTTCGCCACTCTTGATATCTCCGTCATGCTCCACAAAAATACCAGATAAACCGTGGTTGCTCAACACACGACCTTCTCCGTGAAGTATGATATACCTTCTAACCTGACTTCAATCCTCCCCCCCCCCCCCCCCTCCTACTTCCCTCCACAATCTGTTGAACCGGATGACGCTGATGGCATCAACTCCCCTTTCACCTTGGCCGAACTCCGAGTTGCTCTTCCCCAGCTTCGTCACAACTCCTTTCCCGGTCCCCCACTGCATTACCTATAAAATTATTCGGAACCTAGCCGACAACCACCAGCAACACCTTCTCAGCGTCATCTAACAGGCCTGAAAGACGGGCAGTATACCCTCGTCATGGAAAGAAGCCCATATGGGCTTCTTTCCACGACGAGGGAATACTGCCCGTCTTCTGAAGTTTTACCTTCAGTCCACCTTCATTCTTTTTGAGGTTGGTTATTATGTGCAAAAAGAAGGTATTTGTATAGGATCTTGCGTTGCCCCTGTCCTTCGTGACATTTTCTTAGCCAAGTTCGACCGAAATGTTCAGATTGGCTTGGAAGGGAAACAAGTGTGTAAGGTTGTCCTGTATGTGGACGACTACCTGGTGCTATGGCAACGTTCTGACAATCTTTTGACGCGCCAGGTTGTTGAGAGTGTGTTAAAAGTGTTTCGTGACAACTCCAATGGCTTAAAGTTCACTCACGAACTCCCGGATGGCCAGTTTCTCCAGTTTCTAGACTTGAGACTACAGTTCACAAGAAACCATGTGTGCTGAGGTTACCACCCGCGCTCCAAAAAGGGTAATCCTCGCCTACAATTCGGCAGCATTCCAAATTAGTAAAAGGGGGTATTGCTTTGTCTTGTCTCCAGGCGGCACTTCAGGAGTCATGCCACCATGTTATGCATGACAGCTTCAGCCTGCAGGTTCATCGACTTAGGGATGCCGGTTATTCATCTTCACTTTTGCTTGGAGTTGCCGAGACGCTGCTGAAAAAGATTAAGGGCCAATGTCAGGGTAAAAAAGAAAAAAGAAAACAAAACGAGACCTCAGGTCATCCCCTACTTGCACAAAATTTCACATAACTTAAAAAAGGCGGTAAAAAGATTTGATGTGCGGCTTGTGTTTTCGGCGCCATGTAAGTTGGCCCAATTATTCCCGCGGATTCAGGAAAAAAAGAACGACGCGCGCTTAGGCACCGTCAATCATGCCAAAAGATTTGTAGATTGTTACGTGGGCGTGGTGTACAAAATACCGCTGACATGCGGTAGCGTGTACATCGGCCAGACAGGACGGTGCGTAAATGAGAGTATACGAGAGCATGACCTTGCTTTGCGCTGAACACCTGGAGGACACTCGCCTCTTCATTGCAGAGACTGTCTGTGCCAGCCCAACTTTCAAAATACCACGGTCGTGGGGAGAGCCCGTGAAAATCTGCGAGGGAAGTGCTTGAAGGGCATGCTATAAAGAAAGATGGCACTGAAGGCTGCGTCAGCCAGCGTTCAATTTTTCTGCATAAAAAAGTGAGTGATTTTACTGACGCGTGGTGATGAGTGACGCAACTGAGTGATTCAGTGTATTTCTATCGGAGGTTGTTTTCTTTAGCTGTTTTTAAATAAATGTTCAGTTGAGAGTAAGCGCTCGTCCTGTTCGCCTTCCATTTTTGTCCTCGTCTTTCTTCGCTTTTAAATTTTATAATTCCAAGCAAGCGCGCCACGCGAAGAGCGCTTCTCCTCTGCTGCGCAGCTGATTATGATCAAATCTCCAAGTCATGGGTAAAGAAAAAGCTGTACGAAAATTGAAAGCTAGAGTGTATTATGTAAACACCAGATGCATTGACAATAGGAAAAAACCTCCCGGATTTTTACGCGAAACCAGCAAGTAACTTGAATTCCAACTCACAAACCAAAAAAAGCCTAACCAACAGGCAGTTGTAAATTTTTCAGGCTCATTTGACCCAAATATTACTATCAAAACTAAACTCTTATGATCTGACATCATCATTCGACTCACTCGTAAAAGTATCGGCAACAAAATCGACCGCAGATTCCCTCGAATCGCGATAATTCAAAAGTTTCCGAGGAGGCGCGTTGCGAGAAGAAGACACCATGTTCGCAGCGCGGAGCGCTCTTCCTCGGCCGCTTGTTTGGGTATGATAAAGCACCATTGCCTGGGGGAAAAAAGAACAATACGGAAACTGAAACTTGATTGTCTATTCTAACCATCAGAGACCATAACTTGTCCAGAAATGCACAGGAAGCTTTGCAACGGGGGTCCCAAGGCGTCAATCGCGGTTGATCGATTCTGACGGGTGCCATACGGAAAAAGGAGGCCTGGCCGTAGGCTTGGTCTCGGCGGTAAAAATAACTTTCCTATGCCTTGGCAATTTCGCGTCCTCTTGCAGGCAGAGTTGTTGATGGGCGGCGTGTGGTCTCAAGGTCCCCTATCGTGACTTCATTAGGCCAGGAGGAGTCACCTGCACTCAAGTGCGCGCCGCAAAGAACGCGACCCATCTCCTTTCTCAACCGGTCCTGCCTTACCGTATGCAATCGGAACAGCTTCAAATGCATGACGCGTGCTCGTAGTTTTTGTTTAGGAGCATCCACTAAGTATACACAGAGTACCCGGTGGCAAGAAAGTCCAGGGGGGGGGGGGGGGGAGAAATATAATGTATTTATTTAAAAAAGAACAATTTCTAAGTTTGAAAATAGGCGGCGTAATATTGAAAACATTTTTAAAACTTGCATTTGGCATAAAACTTTTAATACATTTGAATAACCTTATTCTCTGCAGTGGACGTCACGGAATGACACTAAAGAGAAAATGTTAAAACTAACTACCTAAAAGTCTCATTTAATTTTTAAATAGTTGCCTTAGCTGACAGTTTAAATTTAGAATTACGGCTGCCCGTCGTAAAGGTGAGTTGTTACAATTATGAAAATTAGATTATACTTCTTTCTATTTAGTGGGGAATTTAAACTGCGAAAAGCGTGTGATACCGAAACTAAATGAAGTAAGAGGCAACAGAGCGACAGAAATACTATGGGAGTCGGAGACTTGCACATACCATAATAGATCTTTTCGGAAAATCCCAGGAGACCTTGCAAAAGAGGGGAATTGTGGGGCTGTTTGGATGTACCCTCGTGCGGTCTCGAACGCTTTGTATATCCTGGTAGCGGTATGATTCATTCTTCTCATTGCTAACACACTGAAAATCCAAGCGAACGGAAAAGAACGTCATCACATACTTTGTTATGCTTTTCTTCCGCCTTCTCTGCCCTCTCAAGTCACGAAATGTTAAACCAACGTCAACTACGTCTTCGCTTCTTGGATAATTTCACGTGCCGTACATCTGAACGTCACAATGCGTGAAGCAGACGCTGGAGGAACCACGTATTTCTGCAAAGGTCCATTAGCTGTATGTATGCACATTATTAAATATATTAAGTAGGGGTGTGCGAACATTCGACATATTCGAATAACGAATCGAATTCGATTCGTAAATCGAATCGAATAATAATTTTCAAAAGTTTCGAATATTTTTCGAATAATTTCTGAATAGTCGTTGCGGTGCTGCGCCGCGAGATTCTCTTCACAGGCGTCCCACAACGCTCGGGCACGCCTGCCATACGTGCCCGCAAGATGGCAATACGTACCCTCTTCTCCTAGACAATGATTATCATCATCGGTAGCACGAGTTTCTCTCTACACGTACGTTGCTGTTGCCTCCATTAGGGACTACCCGCATGAAAGCGATTCGGCAAGAGACGAGACAGGTGACGTCGACCCGCTTCGCTGTCGCTCGGTCAGTCGCGCGATGAGGCAAGCCGCATGAAAGTGGCGTGAGCAAGCGACCAAGGCGATGAGGACGTTTTCTAGAAATCCAAACACCGAGCGACGCGACCAGCGGCAGTGAGAAATCTCCGTCGCTCACTGCTGACTCTCGTCACTGTCGCTCGTCTCGTCGCTCGCTAAATCGCTTACATGCGGTTCAGCCTTTAGGGACCGCTTTCGCACAATATTGCCCGTGCACGGTTTCGGAAAGCGTGTCGTGGAGACATTTCAGATGTGGTTGCAACGGCCGCCGTTCTGTATAAGCGAAGTAAAAGTGGTAGAAGCGGGAAGTTGTTCGAAGAGAAAGCGCAGTAGAGTGTGGAAGTTTTTCGGCCGCTCCCATGCAGTCAATTGAAGAAGCCACAACAGCTGCTTGTGTCGAGTCTTTCCCAACACTTTTCATGGTTGTTCCGTTTGCTCAATGTGTGAAGATGTTGCTTTTTGAGGGCGCAAGTGTAACAAGACAATTCGTTTTCTCATAATCTTCTCAGGTCAGTGAAAACAAGGTTGATGGACGTAAGCACACAGGCACATCACGCCCTTGCCACCTTCCTTGATCCTCGATTGAAGGACATATGCTACTACAAGGAATAAAAATAGTATGTAGAGTTCCTACTAAGTGCATTCCTTCAGGATGTACAGGCTCAAGCAAACTCTGATTTTATGTTCAACATCCGCGTGAACCGTGATATTGTGTTTAGCATTCTAATATTTTAATAGCTTTTGACTCCATTTAATTATATATCGTTGAACTCTAGACATTATCGTCTAGTCGCGTTGTTACAATAATTTTAAGAAACATTTTGGAACAATAAAAATAATTTTATACTTTTTTTGCTCTTCTTTAGTAGCTGCATGTGTACTTACTATTCGGAAACTATTCGAAAATTATTCGATTCGTGTTCGTATTCGATTCGGCGCCACAATTATTCGATTCGTATTCGATTTGGTTTCAAAAATCACTATTCGCACACCCCTAATATTAAGTGGTGCTGCTTACGGCCTCTTTGGACGGCCTGCTCCGTTGGTGTTCTTGATGCCGAATGTTGGATGCGCGCGGCCCGAGAGCACGCCGCTCTTGGTGGCTTGTTGCATTTTCATGCTGTGTCTCTAAAGCCCCTCTATCCTGGGAAAAGTGGCGTCATTCATTGTTGTGTAAATGC
The DNA here is from genome assembly GCA_013358835.2 of Ixodes persulcatus. NCBI lineage: Eukaryota > Metazoa > Arthropoda > Arachnida > Ixodida > Ixodidae > Ixodes > Ixodes persulcatus. The sequence goes on along the minus strand of JABSTQ010011080.1, from coordinate 150,391 downwards.
TCGAGACACGTGCGGCGCATCACTTCTTGAAAGAACATGGCGTCTGAAATCTAGCTCAGTGCTGCACTGTGCCGCCATGATCTTCTCAGGAGGTGCACGTAGCACAAGACTCTTGCACCAACGCACCTTGCGCTACTTTTAAAGCATGAAGGGGCCTTATGTGACGCCAGATATACTCGCACCTAGAGTCACTATATGAGCTACGTTTAGGGTATTGGCACTCTGTTCGCCGACACTGTTTTGGGCGCCGCCATTTTGGTGCTTGTACAGAGCAGACGCAACTGCCGATCGCCATGATTCAGAAGTGCGAATTCCTCAGCATTAAATTCGGTGTTAGGAACCTCGTGTAATATTGCTTTGCTCTGTCGCGAGCTGTTTAAACATTTCTGGATGACGGAAAAGCGTTTCCTGAAATTTCAGATATAGCTTCATATAACTGGCGAACCATAATTTTAAGTCACAATATGGACAAGTGTCGTTACGCTGAGGCGTAGCTTAAAAAGCCCCTTCATGTTTTAAAGGTAGAGCAAGGTGCGTCGGTGCAACAGGCACGTGCAACGTGCAGCCCTTCGGAAGATAATGGCGGCTCAGCGCAGCACTGAGCTAGATTTCAGACGCCATGTTCTTCCCAGAAGTGGCGCGCGGCACGTGTCTCGAGCATTTCAACAACAATGAATAGCCCCTCGTTTCCCACACTCTAAGAAAAAGGGGAGCACGACTTAGTCCCCGAGGGGAGCAAGTGCGTTGCCACAACCATTAGTCCCCTCGGGGACTAACGGGAAGGTGAGTAACAGTTACACCCCTCCGTTAGTCTCTCGCAGTTCCTCCGATGGGATCAAATGTTCTCCGTTTCAATTGCACCTGGAGGACCAACTGTTAGGCCCTTGCACTTGGTCCCCTGGGACCAACTGTTAAACCGTTTCAATTGAACCCCGAGGACGAACTGTTAGGCCCTTGCACTTGGACCCCTAGGTCTAAACGTTGCGCCCTTGAATTTAGACTCCTAGGACTAAAGGTATATTCTTTACATTTGGTCCCGAGCCACAAATCTCCGAAACGAAATTGTGCAGTTCACGTTAAACGTAGCTTTATTGCCTCGTAGGTACACATCGCATTTAAGGATGACTGAAGTCGAAGTTCCTGGGCGGTAGAATCCGCGAGAAGGCCAAATTCCGATGAGTGCACTTGCGTCGACGATGGCTTGGACACTTGTTCGTCTGTCCAAACCGGTCGTGGTCCCAGCACCGTTTATTGGCGCACCGGCAGCTTCTTGCCTGTTTGCGAGGAATTTGGATTATTAGTAACAGGGCAGCGTGAAATACCCGATCGCTCGACAAAAGTATGAGATATAACACACGCAGAATAAAATAACAAATAGGCTGCATAAGTGCTACAATGGTTCACATCCAACATGCGATTTGTTAACAGCAGACCAGCGCAATATTATATATTTAGTAGACCGTTCGCTGCGAATTACAGACCCAGCGTGTGCGTGCTCAAACTATCCTTCAAAGTGACGGCACGAGCTCCCGCCATGAACGTGGAAGTCTACTGTACTACAGTGTTACTGTACAATCGAATAAATGTCTCCATTAAGGCCGGTTCACACATGCAGCGAAGCGCTTGTGCAGCGCTGCTCTGGTGTCGTCAGCTACTTATGTTCTGCCGTGGGCAACAGTTTTGACGGTGCAATACAAAGCTGGTGAATGCTCCCATCAGCACGCGCTTAGCGCGAGGTCAGCGCTATGCTTGTAGCGCTCCGCTGCAGGTGTGAAGAGGCCTTTAATGTCGGTTCTCAGATGCAGCGAAGCGCTGATGTAGCGCTACTCACGTGTCGTGAGCTACTTTTCGTCTGCCATGAGCAACAGTTTTGACGGTGCGATACAAAGCTGGTGACCGATCCCGTCAGCACGCGCTTAGCGCAAGGTCAGAGCTATGATTGTAGCGCTCCGTTACATGTGTGGACAGGGCTTTATGGTCAAGCGATCCTGCCAGGGTCTGCAAAACACACAAAAAAAAATAAGCCATCGGTAGAACTGGCGTTTCGCTCGATACGCTTGAATATGAGGTCTCTGTGCTGCATAACAAAATCAACAACCATGGTGCCAAAAAGATTAGAGCATGGCGCGCGCTTTGCAAGCTAGAGAACGCGCTCAAAATAAGACACTTTCTGAAGCCGCAGTTAATGAATACACCATGAACAGAAGTACTTCGACATACCTTAATCGAGTTTCCTTGACTTGTGCCTTGAGAACAGATCAAGTGCAGTGCTGCAGCACCGCGAATCCAAACCGGATCCCGCAATGATCGGAGACGACACAAGGAGAAAAAACGCTTCCGACGAAGGCTGCATTCCAACTTTCAACTGACTAAGAACAGGAGTCTTTTCAAACAAAGACCGTTTCCCATTTTCCCGACGGACCCTATCTCTCCATCTGTCCAACCCCCCGCGTGAGCGAGGATTACAAGGAAGAATGCGGGGTGGGGGGGTTGGTGGGAGGGGAAGGGCGCGCACGAAAATCTCTTTTCCCTCTCCCATTACACACAACCAGACATGTACACGTTACCCAAAAAAGTAACTAAATACCGTTACTCGTTACTCGCTCAAAAAGTAACTAAATACGTTACTCGTTACCGATTCTCAAAAGGAACGCGTGAGTTACCTCAAAAGTAACGAGTTACTGTTCACGTTACTTTAGCGACCGAATACGCAACTGTTTTTGTTTCATGGTTTATTGTTTTCTTTTTAGTAGTCATTGCCCTTCAGCAGCAGCTGCCTTTAGAAATTTTCTTCAGTTATGTTTCCCCGCTTCCTTGAAAATACATCTCCGGTGACGCTGAAGAGTCGTTCTACCGACGCGCTCGAAGGAACGGCAGTGTTGTGCTTCAGGAAGAGCTGGTGAATCTTCGAGAACTGCGCCTTCATTGAGGACAGCGGGTAATGGGTTATGTGCCTCCCCGTGTTTGCAACCTCCGGGTTTACATTCGGTCCGTACCCGTTTCTAGAACGTTCAACCAACGAACCTGATTGTGCTCGCCGGGTGAAGGACATTCCCAGCTGTAGAGTTCAGTACAGCATCGTTTATCGCTGGACACATCAGTCGAACCGTTCGACTGACGTGTTCAGCGATATACGTTGCTGTACTGTCATACTGGTTAGTTGTTTTTCGGGTTGCCCATCTGCCTTTGTCACAATAGACGCATACTCAGGCTAGAATAAAAACAAGGCCGTTTAAGCGGTGTTGTACACGTTACTCCTCAAAAGTAACGAGATACCGTTACTCGTTGCTTGGCTTTCAAAGTAACTAAATACCGTTACTCGTTCCTTTTCTAGAAAAGTAACTAAATACGTTACTCGTTACCGAAAATAGTAACTAGGTACAAGTAACTCGTTACTTGTAACGCGTTACGTACATGTATGCACTCAACACACGGAGAGATCACAGCCCGAAGGACGGGAGAAGGTCGCCATTTTCAACACGCCGGTCGAGTGACGTACAAGCAAACATTTTTTTTTTCTTTTTTTGTTCTCTCTCTCGCTTTTTTTTAGTTCGCATTTGTTTTGTATTAGCAGAATGTGGCCATGGATGACGTTCCGGGCGCAGTTCGTTCTTCGTTGTTCATCTGGAATGTTATCTGAAACAGCGACGACGATGGCATGAAGGCGTCTGGATACTGCCCCTGAATGTGCTTTTTGAGTGGAACGCGCAGTGCATCAAGTGTGTCGTTGAAGATTTTGAGTCCGACATTAGACTACCCAGAAAGGTTGGTCACGGGGAGACTCAGAGACGAGGCTCGACTTGTTCTGAGTAACTCAGTTTTAGCGATTGGAGTGACCATTTATTCTGACGGCGAGACTCCGGTGTTGAAAGGGCGGCTTCTGCAAACTGTTCAGTTTCATTTAAGAGAAAAAAAGTGTTAGTATTTGGAGATGGTACGTTCGGATAAACGCTAATCTTCAGCGCGAAGGCAAATTACGTGAATGGGACTTGTGAAATGTCAACAGGTCATTTTTGACGAGATAGTTGGGTGAAGTTGAGTCAACACATTTGTTAACTCGCATTTACACACCGCGCGAAGCTCTACCATGTAATGTCTTAACGTTCGTGGCACATTAAACAAATTCGCCAGTTTCGTCCGAGTTTTGTCAACACTTTCAGCCGTGCTGAGCTGAGTCTCGCCGATACCCAAGACAAGCGAAAAGCATCCGTCCTCCTGGCGAACATTCCGTTTGCCATCGGGGACTAAACCACACAGATGCACCCTGTCTGAGGGGAACTAATGGATGCTTTTGCTCGCGCACGCCTATCGGTTAGTCGCAGTCGAGCGCAGTTAGTCCCCAGCTTTTGCGCACGGTACCTAGCTTGAACCAGATGGTCATTTCGGGGAGCAGCTGGGAGTTCACAGGAACAAATGCTGCCGTTAGTCCCTTGAGGCCAACTTTTTTCTTCAAGTGCAGGATAGAGGGGCTTTAGTAACTTCTTTAGTGGCACGCCACCTAGAGAAATCTGTTGTGGGCTCAGCGGGCCAAAAACGGAGTGATGATCAAACAAAGGAACCATGAAATTCTTTTTTTCCACTTCTTCCTCCTTAGCTTTATTCCTCGACTGAAAAGCTAAATGAGAAATTACGTCGTGACGTGCGTGGGCACCGGACGCGATGACTCTAAGCTTCCACCGTGTTTTTTAAGCACACCATGGAACTTGTCATTTTCAAGTAATGATAAGTGTCGTCACGGCCTCGTTGGCCCCCAACTCTAATCTAAATATTCGTCTACGGATTGAATGTTAACAAGCGCATACGTTCGAGTGACATAGTTCCCGGCTCCAATGCGTGAGCTGAGTTTGGCTGATGTGCTTGGGCACTGCGGATGCATAACAGAAAAAAGGCGGAGAGCTTCTGAAGGAAAGCCTATAATAAATAGCCCCATTTATTTTTAACTTTTTTGTCGAAAAGTAGGCTCTTGACTTTCTACCCTCTTTCTTTTGGCTGATAAACGTTATGCCATTAGAAAAATCTCAATCTAACTGCATTTATCTCAGCCCGAAACTCCTTTCATGTCCCTTTAAGCGTGAAACACGTGTGAGCAAAAATCGCGTCACTTCGCGCCGCTGAGTGGCGTAACCATGACAACCTTTACGATCACCGGTGGTTTCTGTAGTTACGCCGCGCAGGGGTGCGATTCGACGCGATTTTGTCTCACAAGTGTTTTAAACAATGCCTTTTGGGTTGATGTAAGGTGGCGGATTGGACGATGGTGGTAACACTGTCAGTAAGTTGGATGCGCGCGGCTCAAGCGCATGCTGCTCTTTGTAGCTCGTGGCATACATGTTGTGACGCCGCAGTTCCTCCAGTTGGTGACATCAGCGTCCGCCATTGAAGCGAGCCGCTAATCCTTACCAGCAGATCGTGCAGCGGCGACATATGTCTAGGGGTCTTGGAATGCAGTAGCAAAAATTTGCCACCCTCACATGTCTCTTAAAATGCGGCGCTTTTAACGCTCCTCTCCGTCTTAATTTCGTTATCGCGAACTCTAGACAGCCCGAATTCTCCACTGACTGAAAGCGCGGCGCGGAATCTTAACTTCTAAACTCGGCAAGTCTATAGGAAAGTCTATAGACTCAAAAGAGTCTATAGACTCTTTTGAGGAACGGAAAAAGGTTTAACCGGGAATGCCACCGGAGTCCAATATGTAAAAAAATAAATGAGTGAGCTTTAGAGGGACACTGACAGGTTATTTATTCTCGCCGAAGTATTAATTTGGACATGACAACGAGAGCCCGACCACCCAGAACTCAATTTGTGGCTCGAAATTCGTTTTCTTTCCGCCCGAAAACCATCGATCGAAAACTGGCCGCTTTGAGTCGCGCTCAATCTCTTTTTCGTGGTCGCGTGCCGTTATTTATGGTTTAAAAACACAAGTCTCAAATATAATCAAAGTCGTGGGTCACTTAAAACACACACTCAATATTCAAAATAAAAAAAAAAAACACAATATTATACATATTTTTTGTAGCTTCTAAAAAGCTGTGAATACATTGATTGAAAAGACAGTTGCACAAAGAACCGGAAGCACACTGTGCATATTAAACGTAGCGTCGTATCGCGGGGGTGGCTGGCTGGACGACTGAAGGAAGAGGACTAAGTGATGGCGGTGGACGACGGGCGTGGGACTTCTACTTCAGAACTGTTGTTCGCGGTACCGGCGAATCTGTCTTCCTTGGACAGAAAGATATTTTCCCCATCAAGACATTTAGTATTTATTCAGTATTACACGTCCGACCACCAAGCTGTTTCCCACAAAGAAGTCGCCGAGCCGTCTCCCCTTCATCTGGCTGAAGATATGCTAGCCTTACTAACACGAATTGGTTATGCCCGTGTCCCCCTAGAGCGACAGACAGAAACAAACGACAATGACAAGCCTCAAACAAGAGTCTTTCGCGATTTGAGAAGCTTTGTAGAATAAAGGAGGTTATGCTCAAACACGAGCATCATGCACGCGAGGGTATCTTTGGCAGACGTGCAATCGCTCGTGCTTACTTCACGAGCACCGAACGACTAAACGCCTGCCAAAGGTACCATCGCGAGCATGCTGCATGGGTTTGAGGCTTGTCGCTGTCTTTTGTCTCCGTCTGTCGCTCTAGTGGGACACGGGCATTAGAGTTTGAAAAACGCGCAAACTTCAAGAACAAAGTGCTCAACTTTTACGTGTTTTATGCGACGTGCCACGTGCGTGTTTTTGTTTGCTTCGCACGGCCGAGAAAACAAAAAAAAGAGGGAAAAAAAAACGCGGTCGGGTGTAGTTACGTGATTTCCGGCAACTCTGTCCGCTACATTTCTCCTTCCTCTCCTGTGCAGTTTCGAGCATTCGAGTAGTTGCGTTTTTTTTTTTTACTTTATTAAAATATACGTGACGCTGTAGCAAAATATTGATTGGGCAGTCTTCTGACACCATATTAAATTAAATGTCCATTGTTTCGGAGGGGGGGGGGGGAGGGGAGGATGAGTTTGTGTCCCTTACGAAAAAAGGAAAACAAACGAAGGCAAGCTGGTAAACAAACTCAATAGCGATCAATCGGGGCTCGAGACAAACAAAACAAAGGTAATAAACTGGCTACCACACTAAACGTGAGAGTTTGCATGTCGGGGTTGTTTATTTTTTTTTTTTTTTTCTAGTCTCTGGTTTATCATTGTGGCGTTTTAAGTAATATGTTTGCTAATTATCGTTTTACATTTGTTCCCGACGTTTCGCATATGTCGAGGCCGTACATGTACACGTTATCCCCCAAAAGAAACTAAATACCATTTATCGTTACTCGCTCAAAAAGTAACTAAATACATTACTCATTACCGATTCTTAAAAGGAAGGCATTACTTTACCTCAAATGTAAGAAGTTACTTTTCTTGTTACTTTGACGGCTAAATACACAACTGCTTTTGTTTCATGGCCTTTTTTCCCCTTTTTTTTTAAGTAGCCGTTGCAGCAAAGTAGCAGCCGTTCCAAGTTTTCATCAGCTAAGTTTCCCCGCTTCCTTAGAATGCATCTCCGGCATCGCTAAAGAGTCGTTCTACTGACGCGCTCGAAGGAAACGCAGTGTTTACTTTAGGAAGAGCTGGTGAATCTGAAGTTCTCCCCTCGTTTGTTCTCTCTGCTTCTAAAGTTCGAAGTTTACAATGGGTTCTGTGCTCCCGCTGCAACGTCAGGGTCTGTACACAATTCTAGACGATTCAACCATCCAACCTTATTGTGTTTGCCGGGTGAAGGACATTCCCAGCTCCAGGAGTCTTCAGCGATAAGCGTTGCTATACTGTCATACTCTTTATTTGTTTTTCGGGTTGCTCATCTGCCTTTTTCACAATACACGCATACTCAGGTTGGAATTAAAACGAGGCTGTTTAAACGGTGTTGTACAGAATATTCCTCAAAAGTAACGAAATACCGTTGCTCTTTACTTGACGTTAAAAGTAACTGAATACGTTACTCGTTTTGTTTTCTAATGAAGTAACAAAACAGGTTACTGCTTTCCGAATAAAGTAACTAGGTAGAAGTAACACGTTACTAGTAACGCCCGACGTGCATGTCTGGTCGAGGTGTGTTGCCGGAGGAATAATTTTACTTTCGAATGAAAACGTTGAAAGACAAACAAGTCGCACACACACGCGCTCTTGTTCACTGACCGCTGCCGTGTGAAAAATCCGTCTATATATTAGGACATTTGCTTTTCACCGTGAGGGCCTTTATTTCCAAGGTACTTTCGAGACTGAAAAATCAGTTGTGATAGTACTCTGCGTGGGAAGGCATTAGAACTAATTCTTCCATTTTTTCCTGTTTTTTTTTTACAATTTAATTTTGTATTATTTAGCCCTTTTATGGAATAAGTCCTTTATTCAAGCGCCTCTTTTTAAATTTTCGTTCTTACGTGAACATCCTGCATACATACTAAAAAGAAGTTAAACATGAATATTTAAAGGAGTAGTTTTGTAGGTAATGACATAGATACTACAACTTTCTGCGGAAGCTTAGAAGTGAAGAGGGCGCGTGCACCACTTCGATCAGGGCTCCAAATGAGCATGCTCACAGCGCGCCCATGGCTTTGACTCCATAGCAACAGGAAGCTGTCCACGTGGATAGTACTGCGGACAGTGAGATGTTAAATGAAGGTTCAGTTGAAAATAAATCGTATAAAGTTTTAGAATTTAGAGGGAAGCATGCAAATCTCTTGTTTATGTTTGAGAAGCCAATAATGTGCACAAATCAGGCCTACGTTACAGTCGCCATATAAATTTCCAAATGCGGCACCCTGAGCGCACGTCTTGGGAACCAGGCTATTGGAATCGACACGTTTTCACAGTAGGTACGTAAGGTTAAAAGCAGGGAGATTGTAGACATAGCCGCCTTGTAAAGCATTGCTGAGAAGAATTTTGGGCACTTTGATACTTTAGCCCCTTGTTCCAAGGAAAGAAAACCCGCCGTCGTATGGTCTGAAGGACATGCTTTTCATGCAGGGCTCGTTCCAATTACGCGCTGGATATAATTAGTCTTCTGCATTAAGTCCTCATTTCAAGCTATTTTTGTCCACTCTTCACCCATTGAAAAGCACGGCGATAGAACCTAAGCATTCACTTGATCTCGCTGCACCACTGTCTTTTTCGGCGCAGTAAGGTCCGTCTGCCGTGGAGACCACCGAATATCAATTGACGAGCATTCGAATGCAGCGCCTGAAGCCAGCTACAGCCGCGTCGTCTTCCAAATCCCATCTGCTACCAACGCAGCAACGCTAGCTTGGGCTCCACGCTAGGCTACCAAAAAGACTGCGCTACACACGGTCACCCTCGGTTTGCTCGGAAAAGTTTTAATTTAATCTAAAGCCCGAGTGCGCATCAAGCCTCGTCGGATCCGCCAGGCGATCGCTTTCCGCTCTCGGCGTCGATCTCCTCTACGGCGCGTCCGAGTTTGGCTAGCGTGGGTGCGTGCACGCTTGAAGACAATATTCGGAAGATGGTGCCTCCGTTGCTGGCTTCCAACGAGGTAGAGTGACTTAGAGCAATAAACCGGAATTCCCCCCCCCCCTTCCCAAGGCCGTCGCAATTGTACGTGAAAGTGACTTTTCGTCATGTGACCGAAGAAAACGCTTGATGACACAGGTAAAATGGCAGCACCCAGACAAACGCATGGCCCCAGCTGGGCCAGCGCTTGTCGGATGCGTTATTCCTTGTCGTTGGTCCGAGCGAGATGATTTGAGATAGGGACCCGTGATGCGAAGCTGGTCGAAAGCGACCATAGAGTTCAGAGGGGTCTCTCGCGTAGCTATAACGTGGACATACGGAGGAACAAAACTTTCAGTTCGCATTTTGTTCGCGATCGTCCGGGACATTGCCACGAAAAAGATATAACCATCGTTAAACTTTTATTCAATATATCTTTAAGTCATAAAACTGAAAATAATAAAGGATATCATTCAAACAATGTAAACTTTATTGAAATATGTCAGGCTCTGGCTTTTCAACAAAACTAAATAAAAATAAAACGCACAATTGTATAAACTTTACGTTCTTACCGTAGTAAAAGCAAACCAAAAAAAAAAACTTTTTTTTTTTTTGTTGTTGCAGGTGTTTGAGTTTGGCGAAGCACCCAAATACGCAATACATGACCATCGCCGAAATCCCAAACACCGCCTTTGGTCCTTTAAATATCAAACTCGAGAGCTAAAGACACGACGCATAAACGGTTCTCAATTCCGTCTCAGTGAAGAATTCGCCCAGCATACTTATTTTGTTCTAAAACGTTTGAGGCATGATCCTTTTTTTTTTTTTTACTATTTGAATTGAAAACACTTTCATATGAAACATTTGACTTCGACTTTGTAATGAATGTCAGTCCTTTAAAACGGGTGTTTCTTTTTCTTTCTTTTTTGTTACTGAATCATATCGACGATTTACTTCTTTTCTTTTTTCAAGTATATTACAGAAGAACTAGTCACCCGAATTCAATCGAATATTAAATTTAGAAAATTCTTCATAAACGTTTGTTAATAGTAGCTTGTTCGATACACTTACACCTCCTGCACCGGTGTAGAGAAGTATAGGCCAATGTACTTCCGGTATGTATATTCACATACGACAGGAAGTACACCGCTCTACACTTTTCTGCAATGGTGCAGGAAAGGCAGCTAAATTGACCGAAGCTGCTCTCTGAACTTGTCCATGACATCTGAAAGGGAGCCCACGCCACTGGAGAAAGACTTTATAAAATGTATATTGCTGTATTTTCTTCGAGAAAGTTAGTTTAAAACTGTGAAAAACAAATTTTTAATTCAAAATACGAAGCTGTGACAAAAAAAAAAAAGCCTCCCTATACCTAAAGCAATTTCTTTCTTCGGAAGCACTTTCAGTTCACTTTATATATAGGGGTGATTGAAATGGAGGCGCCGGCTACTGGATTGGCAAGCGGTCCAGAGAAATGTACTGCTGGAATTTCGACATCGCTAAAGCGTGTTCTTTTCACGAAGGAAGCTCAAAAAATCGTTGAGAGAAAAAACAAGTATCAAAGATAAAGGAAGACATGAAATGGCCGTCGTGTTCAAATCGATCAATACGATTATGTCGTCGTTCAGAGGAAGGCACACGCTAAGAGAAAAAAGGTATTTTTCAGCTGAATTTTCAATATGCCTCTGTTTTTTTATTGTTAGCTATCGCTTATATTTAGTTCAGTGTCCCGTTATAGTATTTACCACTACACATTTGAAGCATGTTACGCCGACGTGTTCACTTAGGCCAATCGTTCAGGCCTTTTTTTTGTTTTCTTTATTTCAAGGCGATTCAGCGACTTGCTTATCGTGGACCAGATCGCTAATTTCAAAGAAGACCGAATTAGAACAGCATACTACTCATTTTGAAACAATGCACTCTTATTGAAGCAATGTAAATGTTCTGTTTGACAATTTTGTTTTTAAAATTAAGGCTAAGCTAGAGATGGAAAGAACGTTCTTATGACAGTTTCGGTGTCTTACACTATTTTGTTTTCATACCAGCCTCTAAATGTGATAAAAATAAATGATCGTGTTTTATCTTTAAGGTATTGGTGAAAACGTCATACGGAACGCGTGGCACGACAATAAGGCAGAAAGTGAAAAGTAAGGGCTTTGAACTCGCACAGTACGATACTTCTGTTTGAACTTCAAAAATGAAGAATGCACGTGCGCATACACGTCCGGAGACTTCTTCATCAAACGGGGCCAAACATCCTGACTGTGCTGTTATCGCCTGCCTGTGTTCGGCGTGTGACATCAGGATAAAAAGCTGGGCGACAACTGCCTACATTCAGGGTTATTACCATGCGACGTTCCCCATAGTGTATAATATTGACCAGTGCAATAAACGGGGGCTGATGCTTTTCTCACCTAGAGCCGAGCTTGACGTCTGACTTCTTCGAGCACTAATATGCTTCGCGCTCGTATGCGGTGTCCCTACATAGTGTCAAAAGTGGCCGGTGGTCAACTATCTCGCTGAGACCACAGACGGCAGCATTTGTAGAAAATAAAATACACGCCCGCAACGGCAATCCCGGCGCTCCAGCAACCACCATCGCTGGACTTAGACAAAACGTCAGAGTGGCCGGCGTGGATCAACCACTTTGGTGACTAACGCTTCGCCACAGCTCTCAACGAACGCTCAGGAGAGGCCTAGGTACTCACGCTACTTTACACAATGAGACGCCAAGCACGCAAAGTCTTTGCTTCATTTGGGCTGACCGACGAAAAACCAAAGAGTTGTGATGTCGTCAAGCAGACGTTCGACACTTATTTCGTCAAAAAGCGGAACATTGTTTATGAAACTGCCGGTTTCACAGAAGCCAGCAACAGTCTGAAGAATTGGTTGATTAGTTCGCAACTGCACTTTACGTTCTGGCATATCGCTGCGACTTCGGGGATTTGAAGAAACGGCTCATCCGGGACAAGTTTGTGGTCGGGATCCGTGACGCAAAACTACCGGAGACCCTGCGGATGGATCTGCAGCTGAGACAGGCTAAGGCGCTGGCCAAGGCTCGCCTTGAAAAAACCTTGCGACAGCAGCAGCAGAGCCTCTGACCGGAAGGTGTCCACTCCGGGAGTTCGCCGGAACTTCTGGACCAGGTCGCCAGCGTGGACGCCGTGGGCCACCAGAAACACCCACAGCCCTACAGGGAATTGTGGCTCTATTGCGACGGCGACGCCCACCCGAGGTCGGGGTGCTCGGCCCAAGCTTCCAAGTGCCAGAACTGTGGCAACAAAGAACACTTCAGTTCAGTTCAGTTTATTTATGCCACAAATATACATTCATGACAAGGGCGCTGGAAAAAAAGCTGCGCGATTGCAGCTTGACGAGTCCCAGCGCCCTAATACAAGACTGCAGCGGTACTGACATTAAAGAAAAAAAAGTATATAACAATCATACATTCACACAAAAAAGAGAGATATACATACACCTAAGTACACACATTTAGAACTATCAGAAACGTAATTAATGCCTTTATATTACAGAATGTCTTGTATGGTACGATTACTTACAGTGTATATATCGATGTCGCGAGAAAAAAAAACAAGTTTAAGAAGAGCGGTAGTTGGTAGCGGTATCTCTGAGTGCCGAAATTTGTTCTAAATGCAGGAACACGCCAGGGGGGCCTATGACGCGATGGATAAATGGACTCGTTTTTTTTCTAGTTTAGCGAGGTCTAAAATTATGTTGATATTTTTTCTTACACATTGTTGGTAATTTAAGATCAATATAGAGGAATACATTTTATATATATCAATGATTTTATGCTTTTCAAAAAGAGGGAGAGAGTGATGATCACGAGGTACATTTTAAATTATTCTAACAGCCTTTTTCTGTAAAAGACGCAATTTTTCCAAATTGCTCTTTGTAGTTGTTCCCCATACTAAATGTGAATAGCAGATTACGGAATGAAAAGGGGAATTGTAAATTAATCTTTTGATGTTTACTGGGAGTATATGCCTATATTTATTCATAATATCTATAACTCTACAAAGTTTTTTGTGAATGTATGTTACGTGATTATTCCATGACATGACTAGAAAACATAACACCGAGAGTCTTAATGGTATCCACACATTCTATTGTGCATGACCCAAAATACAAATCGCGTGACATTCGTACATATGATCCCGGACATTGAAATAAGACTGCCTTAGTTTTAGCGGTATTAGGAATGAGAGAATTAATATTTATCCATTTTTTTAATTTACCTAGGAAAACATTTGCTGTAGAGGTAAGTAAGTCTTCTTTGGAACTAGAAAAAAATATGCTAGTATCGTCTGGTACATAATAAATTTAGCGGAAGTTTCGATGCTTACTATATCATTCACGTATACGAGAAACAACAGAGGCCCTAGAATGCTACCCTGTGGAACCCCAGAGTAAATTCGTTCAGTAGTAGATACATAATTTCTAATTCGAACATATTTGGATCGATATTGTAAATAAGACGTTATGAGCGATAATGGGATACCTCGGATGCCGTAACGTTCAAGTTTATTTAGAAGAATTTGATGATTTATCCTATCGAAGGCTTTGCTTAAGTCTATAAATATACCCAACGTTAAAAGGTTTTTTTCACAATTTTCTAATATTATTTCCTTCTGCACCACTAACGCAGTTTCCGTAGATTTATGTTTCCTGAAACAGAACTGAGAATCAGTCAGTAGGGAGTATTTTAAAAAAAAAATGCAGTAGTCGATAATGCACAATTTTTTCAATCGGTTTCGAAAAGACAGGAAGGATAGATATGGGTCAATAATTACTTCTGTCATTTCGATCACCACCTTTATACACTACGGATACTTTCGCAATTTGCATCCTTCTAGGAAATATAACGGAAGACAATATAAGATTGTACAGATGAGTTATACATGGCAATAGCAAGTCAACTACAAATTTCAACGGCCCAATTTGAAGATCCTCACAGTCATGGCTACGACTGTTTTTTATATTCATGAAAGTAGACAGTACTTCTTTAGTATCACATGGGTTCAAAAACATTGTCTCATTTATTCTGGGGATATTATTTGCTACAGAACTGTTATAAGTACTTTTCCCTACGCTCACAAAATAATCATTGAACATATTCGCAAGTTCTACACCAGAAATAGTTCTATCGCCTATACTTATATTAGTGACTGCTCTATCTTGAGTTGGATTCCGTATTAAGGAGTGCAAATGTTTCCATACGACTTCGGGTTGCTTTAAACAAGATATGTCAAATAGATCGGCATAATAGCGGTGTTTAGCTCGTTTCAATTCTGTATTGACAAAGTTTCTAGATTTTTTAAATTCCATCAACATTTTTTCATTTCGTGTCCTAAGAAAATTGCCATAAAGAAAATTATTTTTTTAATAAGTCTTAAGAGTCGCCTGGTGACCCAGGGTTTTTAGCACTTCTTATTACAGCGAATTTCCTTGTACGGAAACGAAGAAGAGTACACGTCTTTTATCATGTCTAAAAAGAGGTTATAGCACTCATCAACATCGGTTTCCCTCAACACATGACTCCAGTTGATAGCCCCGATTCTTTCACTAAACTTTTCGAGAGTTCTAGCGTTAATATTTCGGGACATTACTGGAAGGTTAATAGCCCTGTCACATGGCACATTGTTATTAATGAACATAACTATAGGGAGATGATCGCTTAACCCATAGCCCAGCACACCAGCACTAATGTAGTCTTCACAGTCGTTAGTTATAAACAGATCGATTAATGTTGACGTCGAGCATGAAACGCGAGTTGGAGGAATTATGACATTACTGAAATTGTTTAACATCAACAAACTTGCAAAGTCATCGGTGACTCGGGAAGCTTCGAACATATTTATATTAAAATCACCACCTAGATACAACTTACAGCCTTCTTCATTAGAAAAACAAAATAATTCTTCTAAAAAGTTTATAAACGCCGAAATATTTCCATTTGGCGGGCGATATAAGACAGAATAAATTGAAGAGTTTTTTCTAATACAGAGTATTTCATAGTTCGGAGTAACAACAGAATATTCACAGAGGAGCACATAGCCGGAAACATTAGTCTGCAGTGACACACCGCCTCCACGACCATAGTCGCGATTTAAGAAAAAATTATAATAACCCGAAAGAACAAAAGCATCATCATCGTCCTTATACCATGTTTCTGTTAACATTATAACATTAAAAGGAGTTTCAATTGAATCAAAAAACAATGTAAGATCATCTTCTTTCGAACGTGCAGACTGTACATTTAAATGGAAAAAGCTAGTTTGTGTATTATTCTGGATTTTCAAGAAATCATTTAGATCTTCTAGTGTCATGGTACCGAGATTTACAGTCATACTGAAAGAAAAAATGTACCAATACAAATACTTTTTCCCCCCTTTTTTTTTAGGGTTAACAGATCTTATCAAGGTCGCCTTCACATGAAATTTGAAGGACAGGAGCTCCATACGCCTTCCTTGCTAGAATCTTGCAATTTTGCACCCAGACATATCGCCACTGGAATTGACGCTTCCTCGACGCAGCCATTCCGAGCAACCTTTTCATGGAGGGACACAAATGCTCCTTCACATAAACGGGTGGTGATTCTTCTGTCAGGTCGAGGTCCTGGCAAGTTATCCGTTTTTGCTTTGCTTTGTTAAGGACGCTATCTCTTTTCTGCCGGCGTTGAAATGGAACTATCACGTTTGTTTTGCTCATTTCTTTAGTCGGAACACGATGACATACTTTGATATCGGAGATAGCAGTCGGCTCTCCGATTATGTCTCCCAGCTTAGTTACTAGTTCAGTGACGTCTTCCGTTTCGATTTGGGGATCCCTTTTATCTCAATGTTATGACGCCGCGAGTATTGCTCACACTGGACGAGCCTTAGCTCATTTTCCTTTAGCGACATGGCCATCGCATCACATTTTGCAGCCAGTTCCACATTTTTCTTCTTAAGAGCGGTGTTCTCGCTCACAACAGCATCAAGTTTTGCCTTTATGTCTTCCACGTCCTTATTTATGAAATTCATCCCCTCTTTAATTTCTTTTAACTCTTTGTTTATCTCACGCAGTTCATTTCGGAAGTCCCTCTCTAATGACTTGAACTCTTTTTTTATTTCGTCTTTTAGTTCGAGGATTAACTTTGTCATGCCCTTCGACATTCTTAAAAAAAGAACACAACTATGACACGCAAAATAGCAGCAGCAGCAGCGGTGGCAGTACTAGCAAAAGAAGAAAAAACAACAAAAGGTTCAGTGGCTAACCTGCAGTGAATGCACAAGTCGATTACGAAGATGCTCGTGCCACCACCGCTGCCGCCAAGTAAGACGTTGAAGGTGAATATCCGTGCTTTCGTAGCTTTACAATCGATGACGTGTACGATGGCAGGCCAATCAGGTGGGCGAGTGCTGTCTCTGATGTCGGGGGCGTTGTTTCAGCAGGCTCCGATCTTGGTTGCGGGGAGATACTGTCAGCACTTTTCAGCGCAGCGAAGTATTGTCGTCTTCCGTATACTTGGTCGTGATCGCCCACAAACCAAGGAACCTGCAGTGAATGCACAAGTCGATTACGAAGATGCTCGTGCCACCACCGCTGCCGCCAAGTAAGACGTTGAAGGGGAATATCCGTGCTTTTGTAGCTTTACAATCAATGACGTGTACGATGGCAGGCCAATCAGGTGGGCGAGTGCTGTCTCTGATGTCGGGGGCGTTGTTTCAGCAGGCTCCGATCTTGGTTGCGGGGAGATACTGTCAGCACTTTTCAGCGCAGCGAAGCATTGTCGTCTTCCGTATACTTGGTCGTGATCGCCCACAAACCAAGGAACCTGCAGTGAATGCACAAGTCGATTACGAAGATGCTCGTGCCACAACCGCTTCGCCAAAGCAAGACTCAAGAAAGTTGTGTCAGCGCAAAGAAAGGCACGCGTTTCGGCTGTATAACACGACACCGGGGAAGTTTTCATTGGCGCGATTGATGCGGACGGGAAAGCACGCTCTGTGCAGGTTCTGATAAACTCGGTGCCTATTCTCGCTAAGGTTGATTCGTTCACGGAAGTGTCAGTATTACCGTCTACTTTTCCAGGATTCCCACCCACCTTCATAAAGCAGACGAGATACTACATGGCGCTGGCGGCAATGTACTAGGCAAACTTGTCGCCGAGATTACGTGGACAGCAAAAACTGTTCGTCAAAGTACTACATCGTTAGCCCTCTCCGCAACGTACTTCTCGGGTTGCCAGCCTTAGATGTATTAGGTGTCGTTAAATTTGCCGACTCACTTATTGCAAACAAGAAGCGGTATGAGAAACTTTTTTACACATGGTAGTAAGCCTAGGAACTATACCAGGAGAATACTCTATCAGGCTACAATCAGGCCCTTCTTCTCCCCCTCCCCTCCCCCCATGTGTACGTCTATGCATGTGCGTAACTTTGCATCGGCTCTCGGGTACGCGAAGGCACGGATTCCCATAGTATTGACAGCAATGTTTCGGAAGAAAAGTCCCCTAGACATTTGCATCGCGGTTGTAGGATTAAGGCCTGTTCTCATGTGTGGCGAAGCACTGATGTAGCGCTGCTCACGTGTCGTCAGCTACTTATCGTCTTCCATGAGCAACAGTTTTGGCGGTGCGATACAAAGCTGGTGAACGCTCCCGTTAGCACGCGCATCGCGCGAGGTCACGTAGCGCTCCGCTGCATGTGTGAACAGGCCTTTAATTGGTTAAAATGCTACCCTTTGGGCAGCGCGTGTGCACACACACACAGACACAAACACCTATATACGCACACACGCTCGCGCACACACGCACAGAAGCGCGCACGCACGCACACACACACGTGTGCCCGGATGACTTCAGCAGATCCGCTAGGCTCTATATCTTGAGGTAGCCTCGAAAAGTGTCGTGCAGTCACTGACATCTTAAAAAGCGCAGGGCGCGGCGTGTCCCGATCGCGAGCGTGTCTTTTTGCCCCCAGCCAATGATATTGCGGTATTAGCAGAAAAGACCACCAAAGGACCAATCAGGTGTCAAGCAGCGTGAACGTAATCAGCCACGCCTTGCCTTTCTTAAGCTGTCAGGGACTATAATACCAGTGCATCTTTTATACTTTCGGTGCCTGTGAAAACAGTCAGAAAAATATGCCGTCGCCGACGTCGCAGGTGCTACGTTTGGCCGATAGGCGCACCACTGAAGCAGGGTCGTTTATATTAATAGATGGAGGATGCCATCCCTCCAGACAACAGTTCTTGTTGTTCTTAATACGCGGTTGGTACGCTAGCGCCGTGCCGCGCGCGCATTCGGAAAAGCATGCGACCATGAGGAAGTTCTGGAATTGGGATTTGGCTGTGCTGATATTTAGACGTTCTGCAATACGGAAGAAGCAGACGGCACGCGTTTTGGTGCTCGCTGCCTACCCTAGCGTAGCACTACTGTCGCATTTGGTATCCGCTTGACTCGTCGGAGCAAGCCGCTTTTCCTTCAAAATCTATGCCATAGGATAAAATGATTAAAAGAAACCCCTACAGGTTTCTCCTTTTTTTCATCCGAATTGCATCGGGGTTTACAAGAGTAGGCCATTTTAACAAATGTTTGAGGGGACACGCAGGCAAACGGCGTTAAACGCCGAATGCCAATCGCAAAACGGACCGAGGCAGCCGAAGCAGACGACATAGGCACAGTGCGTCAAGGAGGTTGCAGCGCGTACTTAGAGATCTTAGACCTAAGAGAGGGAGCAGCTGAAACCACAGAGGGCTTTGCGAGTGCGCATGCATTGCATTGTCGCGTGGCGAGAAGGAAAGCAAACGGGAAGGCGGCAGTGGCGGATCCAAGGGGAGGGCGACGGGGGCGGCCGCCCCCCCTCCCTCAAACGAAGTCGACCCCCCCCCCCCCCTCCCCCTTCTCGGAGGGCAATTTGACATGGGTGGACCGGCCGGTGCACAAGGAAGAATGGGAGAATAGTATCCTTACAAATTTTCCGCCCCCCCCCTCCCCAAAACGGAGTTCTGGATCCGCCCGTGAAAGGCGGAGACGATTGCAGACGATCGACGCATTCTTGCCCTTCTCGCAGTTCATATTGCAAACGTGAATACGTGGCCACGCTCGAGCAGTTGGAAACATTCTAAAATCTAGGAAGTTGCTGCATGGGGAGTCAGCTGGCTAGATCCAGAATCTGTTGACCAATCGATGCAAAGGGGAAAACTCTAGAGTCCAAATTCAAAATCCTACGCGTGATGATGATGACGATGTACTTGTTAACCTGGCGCCCTCACGCGGTTGCCTTGAGCGGTGGAAGCAACGGCCTCTGGAGGACCTTTTTGACACACTGAAAGTATATAGGAGGCACTGATTCTAGAGATCGTACATGTGCTGAAAAGCCAACCGAAAACCGCACAAAATTCCGAACGTGCAAATATTGTTTCAAGCAAATTATGAGGAACGAGGAGATTTACCGTTGACGTGAATGACAACCACAAGTTTCTTAAATACATACTTGAAATTTATGCGCGCTACCTACCCCCGCGTAATGCACCTAAAAAAAAAATCTTTAAAGACTTGTTTGGGTATGTTCCCAATGTCCTGATATTTTTTTATTTTTTTTTCTCACATGTGTGTTTTATTTTGACAGCCGGGAACTTGCCAGTATCCGTGCCGTACTCCGACCGCCTCCTGCCTAGCGTAGTTACGGAGGAAGAAACGTCAGAGCTCTCTGCGCCACACTAATTAGAGAGCCGGGCCATTAGCAGGAAGAACTTCCCCGAAATTAGTCCCCGCAATGCCGCGATTACGACCCTGTGCCTTCAACGTGTGCAAGAACGCAACTCGTCTGTCTTTGTTTATCTTATCAGCAAACGGGGCACGACAGTAATGAACTATCACGCCACTTGCGCGGTTGGGGCGTCCGTGTGTAGAAATTATGCGCGGCGAGTGCAGAGTTGTGAGTGCAAAGACAAATACAGATGGGCGGAAGACCTAGCGCAAATCGGCCGAAAAATGTTTCGCAGGCAACCTCGCAAATATTCTCTTCTTACAAAGCTTATTCGCACGATCTCCGAACCGAAACTACCCGTGCCTGAATCGTTTTTTTTTTTTTTTTGTGTGAGAAATGGTGTGGAACATTTCCAGGTTCTAATTTTTGGAAGATTTCTGGGTGGTTTGTTGCACTTATATGCTTCGGCCATAAAGAAAGAATACATGTCCTAAAAACTAACAAAATAATGTAGTTCCCGTCACCGAAAATAAGTAACGAAATAGTGTTACCCATTAGCTTGTCATACATTAAAGCGTTAATTGGATTCGTTAGATTCTGTAAAGGTAAAGGAGTACCGTTACTGTTACTTTCAAGAACTAAACGAAGCTACTTGGGCGTTACTTTGATTTTCAGTGTTATTTTGCAGCCAAAGGTGGATGCTATGAACATAGAAAACAGTTCAACTTTTACAGGGTGGTTTCATTGTGTGTTATTACGTAAAACATATTTTATTATACAAAATATTTTAATTGTTGTTTTGTTGAGTGCACTCTTTTCTGGGAATAATGTAGTAGCCTTAATGCACGTCCTATGGATAAGCAACAAACTTCGAATAAAACGCTGTTGTGCACGAACATTCCCCCGCGCGGCGACAAATTGTTCCCCTGCTCTAGACGGATGCCCTTTTGGGAATAGTGCATGTCAAACGAAATTACACTAAGAACGCAGGCGAGACCTGTGCGACAACTGTTTAACGAGGGTAAAACTTTAAAGGTGTCAGAAAACCATCTGCAAAGATGCCCGATCCTGATTGAAACTTTACTAAGTTGAGCTTCGGTACCTCCTTCACCTCTTCATTAGTAACTTACTTTCTAAACGAATAATAGAAATCCTTCATATCTATAGAGAGGTCCTTGTGGGTAGTATGTACGTAAGAGAACTTTACTGAATAAAACTTTCGCTTAGTTTGGGACTTCCTCCTCATGTTCGCTTTTTCTTACATGGTTTGATGTTTTCTAGGTTTTTCGCCCCGGTCTCTGGTAATTCAACGAAATAGTAAATACATTATACTTTTTTATGGGAAGGCTAAAGGCTTCAAAATGATCTTTTCGAAAAAATCGGCGAGCCAGCGCAATTTAAATAGGGTCAGCTGAACAGTTACAAATTAGAAAAAACCGAGAGAGGAAAAGACATACACACCGTTGACTATCAACTTGCTTGCTTTAATATATAGTTGAACGTGAGCGCGTTGGTTTTGATGACTTGTTACAGAAAGAATAAACAAAAAGGACGGACAAGGACGGACATCTTTCCAACAACAAGTAGCGTTTTTATTAGATGTTGGCGCCGAGATCGGCGGACCATGAGGGAAAGGGGGAAGGAAAGGAAAGGTGAAAGAAAGGAAGGGAAAGGAGGAAAAGGGAGAAAGGGGGAAGGAAAGAAAAAGTGAAACAAGGGGGGGAGAGGAGGGGAGAAGGTAGGGGCTGCAGAAGAGTGCACGTCTAATGCTAACAGATACGCACGTCCTAGGTTAACAGATCCTCGCTCTTCTGCAGCCCCGACCTTCTCCCCCCCTCTCCCCCTTGTTTCACTTTTTAGAGCGCAGCTCTTAGGCGCCCGTTTCCGGCTTGAGCGGCGTCGGCGTCGGCATCTGCGTCGGCGTCGGCGTAACCGCGCGGTGCATGATGGGTAAATTTCCCCGCTAAATTTAGCGAAAAATTTTCCCTGCTAAATTTAGCGGAAAATTTTTCCCGCTAAATCTATCGGAAAATTTTTCCCGCTAAATTTAGCGGAAAATTTTCCCCGCTAAATTTAGCGGAAAATTTCCCCCGCTAAATCTATCAGAAAATTTTCCCCGCTAAATTTAGCGGAAATTTCCCCGCTTCCCCGCTAAATTCTAGCGGAAAAATTTCCCCGCTAAATTTAGCGGAAAATTTTCCACCCCCCCCCTCGAGGTCACGTGAGCCCCCTTGTCACGTGACCCCCCCCCCCCCCCCCGTGCCTTCCCCTCCTCCTCAAGAGCTGCGCTCTGACCCGGCGTTACAGGGAGTTGTAAACGGCTTTAATTTTTTCTTTCCTTCCCCCATTTCCCTCCTTTCCTCTTTTCCCTCCCTTCCTTTCACTTTTCCTTTCCTTCCCCCTTTCCCTCATGGTCCCCCGATCTCGACGCCAACATCTAATAAAAATGCTACATGTTGTTGAAAGTCGAAAGATGTCCGTCCTTGTCCGTCCTTTTTGTTTACTCTTTCTGTAACAAGTTGCTTTAATACTTCGTCTTCCTTTTTTCCGTTTTGTCTACTACAGCTAGTGATAAAAACCATCCCCATGTCCGTGCGCTGAGCCCAATATGATGTTAAGCGACTCGTGCCATACCTCAAGTGTTGTCTTTCTTTCGCGCGGATCGTGATAGGCGTGGTGCCCACGCATATTTGGCCACTTTCTTCAATGGCCAGGCCTTCAATTACCCCGCGTGCATATGCGTTCCGGTGTCGCCCTGTAATGGTAATGTTCTTAATATCAGGAGTGCACTTGCAGGACCGGCAGTGAGCAGAGAGACGTCCGGCCGATATTCCTTTAGCAGAAGCCGCATGCTCCCTAACTCGATCGTTCACACACCGCCCAGTTTGCCCTATGTAGCACTTGCCACAGGAAAGTGGTATGTGGTGCACAACACTCATTTGGCACGGGGTATACTACGTCCTATGAGCAATTGCGCATTGTTTTTTTTTTCTCTTTTGTTGATTTGTTCTTTGGTTTGTCCTGCGGCACATGGATTATGCCATGTTTGGTGCCGGAACACAACCAGAATGTCATGCCTCCCGGAAATCCTTTTTAGGTTGTGTGTGAGTCCATGTATGTAGGGTATAACAGCAACGTTTTTAGATTTGTAGCTTTCGATGAAGTCTCAATCCCTGCGTGCTAGCCTTTAAATTTCTGGCAAATGGTTTCAGGAACGCCCACCAGGAGAGATTCTGGATAACCAGACTCACGTAGACGCCTAATCTGATTTTCAAAACTTGGTTCAAGTAGATGGTGACCTGAATTCTTTAGTGTGGAAATAAGATCAGTTATGGCAACACTCCCTTTTTATGATTTTTGAATGCCCCGAGTTATGTGGATGAAACCCGTGGCACAAGCGCGGCTCATATCTTCAGCACGCGTGGCCTTTTTTGAACTGAATCACCAGGTAGAGGAACCTGATAGATTTTGCAACGGGTAATTCATTTGTGAAATCCAATTCAGGGGCAACATTCTTGGTAGCACCTCATAACTTTTGCTTTGCACCCATTCTCTTCTTCCTTCACTTCTGTGTTACACAGAATGAAAAAAAAAAATCATACACATACCGAAAGATGGCCTTGATCCTGCTATCCTTTAGTTTGCTTTCAATGATCAAATCCCGGACAAAATCTCACCGGGCAAAAGCTCACCGGACAAAAGCTCACCGGACAGAAGCTCACCGGACAAAAGCTCACCCATTTTTTTCACAGACCCGGACAAAAGCTCACCAGGAGAAAATTTCATGTTGGTTTTAACACGTGTGCGGAGAACTTAGGTGCATGCGTGCGACACTAAAATGCAACGATAAATTAAATCTGACAGATGCATGGTTTGTTGCTTAGAGTAAAAACAAGTTGATTTTTCGATTGGTTAGAAGCGAATGCAGTGTCCCACTAGCTCCAGCAGTCTTGGTAGATCTGGGTGTACCTGTAATCCCTCGAAAATATTTTTCACACGATTCAGCAGGCGCGGAGTGGTTTTCCGCACCCGCGTCTCTGGGGGTTCACCTCTGCGGGCTTGTGTCAATGCCGTGGCAACGAACGCCTGATTTTCATGTGGGCATTCAATCAGCATCCAGACGCTTGGATGGGCGTGACCGACAAAGCTTCTGGAACCCGGTATTCCATCCTTCGCAGGTGTATGTCTGGTCTTCATCTTGAAGAGTGGCGTCGTACATATTCCGCCGTTCCGGGGGAAACTCCGGTCGTCGTTGGCACACAGTCAGGCAAAGGGAAGAATTCGCTCTGGGTGCCGCCGCAGAAGGAGCAGAAGCATAACAGAAGAGGCCCTTGACATACGTGATATCAAAGTAGTCCAGCTGGTCGCCGATGTCACCGGTAGACTTTTCCCTGGTGTAGGTTAGTCCTTCGGGCACAAGCTGTGGTGGAAGGAAGGCGAGCCCATCCAAAATCCCGCACAGCTTTCTAAATTGGTGATCTGTCCAAAAGGCCACACGTTCCTTGAAAATATTTTTAAAAATTCGCAACTCAATGGTTTGTATATTACAGTTTTGCTTCAGTTTCCTTTTCACAACACCCCGAGACAATTCTTGATTTCAAAAACATATACAACGCTCAATGACGGAATGAATTTAATTTTCCTAGTCATTCACTTCAAATATTAACCTGAACCCCAAGAAAACCCATGCATTTGTAATGAAGAGACATTGTGCCTACCCTTTATGTGCGCGTTTAGCGTGACATAAGCACAATGAAAACGCGAGGTCGACAAAGGGTGACTTCGCTTCTTCGGTCACTCTTCGGGTTCAAAAACTTCGGTTCACGAAGCTTCTTGGGCGTCGCACGAGAGTGCTCCGGCATACCTTGAGTGAAGCAAGCTTAATCTTATCAGCTCCACTCAGTTTCAGTGACCTAAATGTTGGTCCCAAATCGTTGCTTTTCTGCCTATTATGGCTTATCTATCGGCACCTTTGCATGGGATGGGATGCCAGTTCTCGTAAAAATGGTGCAATGTATATCGCGTCCGCACTTTATCCCATCCCATGTTTCGCCCGGGGTAGCACAAAAAAAAAAGAGGTGAGTTTTTGTCTGTGTCTGTGAAAAAACGGGTGAGCTTTTGTCCGGGTCTGTGAAAAAAAGGGTGAGCTTTTGTCCGGGTCTGTGAAAAAACGGGTGAGCTTTTGTCCGGGTCTGTGAAAAAACGGGTGAGGTTTTGTCCGGTAGGCTTTTGTCCGGTTACCCAATGATCGTGCCACAAGCTGCCAAATATACATCGCAGAGGTGAGGAGCAACCCGGGATCCAATACATACTCCACTTCTCTGTACATATGTCTGGCCTTCATGGGAAACTACTGTAGAAATATATTCCGAGAAGTGTGTGTGTGAGAAAACTACAGTTCCATTAATCATAAGTCTAATCAACCATGTACGCAAAAAAAAAATTAACATTCGCAGCAGTAGGCTAACCACAGACCCCAAACGTGGCTAATTGCGCAAATTGGTCCTGTTAGTTGACTAGAAAACGCCTACTTGTCTCGCCTGGCACCAACACTACAACAGTTAGCAAAAAAAAAAAGAAACAAGAAATAACAAAAACCTTCTTTCCAAATCTTAGGATAATTCAAAACGTACAGCGAAACAGACGGGACTGAAGAAAGGAGAGAGACAGTCGCTGAACTTACATATGAAGTTTTAATCGTAAATGCGCAGCCTATATACACAACCAACAAACAAAAGGAAACACAAACAGCCAATGACTCCCCACTTAAACCCGGACTATAATCGCGCATGCTGTCGTCGTGAAAGGAACTCTTCAGCCGACAAAAGAACCGACAGGGTGCTGACAGACTCTTCCCCCAAGCGCGCTGTCGTATCTGCCTCCATATATAGTGTGCTTGGTGGAAGAGTGTGTCAGCACCCTATCGGTTCTTTTGTCGGCTAAAGAATTAGATTTCCTTTCACGACGACAGCATGCGCAATTATAGTGCGGGTTTAAGTGGGGAGTCTGGCTGTGTGTGCTTTCTTTTGTTTGGTCGTGTACATAGGCTGAGCCTTGACGGTTAAAACTTCAGTTGTAAGTTCAGCGATTGTTTGCCTTCTTTCTTCTGTTCCGTTTGTTTCGCTGCACCATTTAAATAATCAAGACGACCGCAACTGCAGAAAATTGTTATTCATTCAGATAAGCCACAAATAAAAGAAAAACATAACAGCCTAGATTTTAGGTTGCCCGGTCCTCATGCCGTTCGATACCTGGTGTTGATGGGATCGGGAGAATAGCACCACGCACCACACACGCATTCTGAGAAGAGAAGCTGCACAGAAATTGGGCAACTAACAAAATCGGCTCGTCGGCACACGTGGAAGAGTCACCTTGACAAGCGTTCCGGCTGGTTTTAGTAGACAATTGCTTTCGTATACCGACTGAGGCTAAGACTGGAGAACGCGAACGTTTCACCACGAAGTGTTTCCCGAAGTTCCAACCTCCCACACGAGATGATACAACGCCAGTGTACCCAAGAGCCCCGACTAACTCTTAGTAAAAATTAGAATGTCGCATAGCTGGATAACAAGAACCACGATTGACAGACAAAGGTAATAACATCACCTTACGTCAAACGCTTTTCAAAAAAAAAAATAAATAAATAAGAAAAGCCACAAAACGCCAGAAGGAAAGGCCCTGAGTTTTTTTTGTGTATGTGTGTTTTTGCTGTTTTTTTATCATCTCTCACGGGCCATTATGTTATCCGAGAGCGTGAACAAAGCCTTCTGACCTCGTTCCCGCAAACTTCTACTTATAATTGCCAACAAAAAGGTAAAATAAGCATACAAAAAAAAAGAAGCATTGTGACAAATTCGTTGCAGACTGAGAGTGGGCTGGTTGATTTTGAAGCTTTGAAACAAAGAATGCATCCTCTTGGGAAGAAATGGCAGCAATGACATTACTGAAATTAATTATCTGTGATTAAATTACTTTTTTTGTAATGAGTAATGGAATGGATTACATGTGTACGTTGGTAATTTATTAATGTGATAACTTGCAGGCAATAATTTTGAGAAAATTACTCATTACTTTTGAAATTTCTTTTGTCCGAAACAAGATGGTCCGTTTGCAAGCTTAGAGAAAGAAAAAGTAATGTTGTTTTGCATTATGAGGTATTATGAAAAATACATTAGAATAAATAAACGAGGGGCATCTGAGCGCAAACTTCCGTGCGAGGAACACGTCAGACGCACGAAGGCGGCTCAAAAGGCGAAGGAAATGGGGAAAAAGCTTTCGTCTGAAGACATTGCTGGAAGGCCACGACTCACAAACTCCAGACAAGACAGATTCACTGAGCCACGTCATTACTACGGTGCCATACCTCGTTCACCCCTAAGCGGAGAGTGCGGCAGGAGCTACAAGCTCACCGTAACCAATCAACCACCTTCCTTTCATCAGCTGACTTCTCTGCGGGTGGGTATGAACTAGAGCGCTGGCTACGTGACGAAAGGTAGACTGTTCCAACGAGGACGTAGCTTCCACCGCACTATCAGCTTAAGGGTGAACTGGCTTATCGGTTACAATACGATGTGCACAGTCACCAGTGTCGTTAACACCCTTTAAAACCTGAAAGGACAGGACACGCAGATCCTCAGCTTTCTTGCTCTTTCGTCCAGCAAGGTCAAACCGTGAACTTCGACCATCGTGAGCAACAAACTAACGGAATAAATAGTTAATCACAAATGCCTTTTTAAGGCCCCAGAACGTTTCGTGCGTAGCCTTGTCAAGTAAAATGCTTTAGCTGGGAAAGATGGGAAGCGAGTAAAGCAGGTACCGCTCGCGGCATGTCTCTCGGTTTTTCCTTGGGGAGTTTAGTCCCGAATAAGCAGACGAGCAAATTTGCCACACATATGTTGAGAAAGTACACATTTTAGGAAGCTCGCGCCATCCCTTTACTCATCTGGTGACGCCTCTGCCCAGCCACGGTCCCTCGGAATCGAGTGGCAGTGACCCAACAAACATACAACCCTCTTGTGTGACAACACGCAATAACTAGGAATCTTCGGGTGCTTTAGAACAATAGTCCTCGAGAGGATTGCGCCGAAATGCTAATACTCTTGGGAGAAAAGGATTAGACTACATCCGAGTCGGAAGGGATACCTTTCACATGACATGACGACTTCCTGTAGAGCGAGCTCAAATAGCCCGGCTTAGGTTACTGACACGGACCATAACTTCATCAAAATCGGAAGGACGGAATCAAATTACCATTTCCTTTAACTAAGAATCCTCACCGCTGAATGAACAGCAAAAATGACGAGTCGTCTGTCTTTGCGTCACATCTACTGTTCAGTATGGTTCACGTTGGGAGGCGCATGATGCATGTTATGGTGTAAGCAGAAGATTGGAGTTCTGGTACATATACTGTAAGTCAAATTAGCACAAATTACTTCCTCAGGGTATTAAAAATAATGTCAAAGTAATTTCATTACTTTAGGAATGAAGTTGTAATACCTCGACTTGTGAACTGATCACGGATGTCTCCTTACCCGAAAAGTCTTTGTATTGATTTACCTGAAGCGAAGTGTTCCGTCGACCTTCCAACAGCGGGGGATTATCCTATTCTATTCTTTGTTCCCCCTTATGCTGAAACTCCGTAGGGAACTACGTGTTAGCCGAACAAATCAGCCGCCTCCTCTTATCACCTGACCCGACTCTGCGCATGGGTATGGCCGAGAGCGTAATGACGTGGCGAAATTGAGGCGTACGATTGGTCCAACCATGACGTAGCCTCCACTGCAGTCACTGCTTAGGGGTGAACGGAGTATAGACAGATATTTCTTACCGCTAGACGCCTGCGTCTTATTCTTACATATGCGGTTATCTTCGAGGAGGGTAAAATTCTTTTTGGTAGGAGTTTGTCCAAAACATCCACCAAGGACGGCTGCAGATTCCCTGCCGTGAATACCTTTGCGGCTTCTTTCGACCATTGGGGCGGGAACATTAAATGGTAACTCCGGTCAAAATTCGAAGCAAATTAAATGACTGATATCGATTTACGCAGACTAAATACGAGCACTGCAGAAATGTCACAGTAATGGGAAATCGCAATTCACTCTAAAACCGATATTATAAATTCTGCAACCAGCTTCTCTGCAGGGCATTCAGCGGGTTGGTTGTTTGTCAGCCACCTTGCGCGCCGATGTCATCTTCGTTTTCAAGGAGGGTTCTTGCTCGTACTGCCACTTCTTTCGGCGTGTTTTTCTTCTGCGTTTTCAGCCGCCCCCCCCCCCCCGCGGAAGATGTGTGCTTGCTAGGTTACGTTTTAGCAGCCGTAGTTTATTTATAAGAGCTCTTTGGCGATCGCGCACGAGGATTGTTGACTTCCTGCTCGCTCAAGGGAATCGTTTTGCCGAATGTGGCATTCACTGGCGGTCATAGTTTAGTCTAGCGCCACCAAATAAGCCCCGCTTCAGAGTAACGACACTTGGCCATGTTGTGGCTTAAGATCATGGTCGCCAGTTACCTGAAGCTTTATCTGAAATCACAGTAAACGCCTTTCCGTCCTTCACAAATGCTTAAACAGTTCGCGAAAAAACAAATCATTATTACAAGAGCCTCCTAACACCGAATCTAATGCTGAGGAAGTCGCACTTTTCAATCATGACGATCGGCAGTTGCGTCTGCTCTGCACAAGCACCAAAATTGACCAACGCCGACAACAAAGTCAGTGAACGGAGTGCCGATACTCTAGGCACAGCTCATTTAGTGGCTCTAGTTTAGTCCGTTCCTGCTCAGTGCGAGCTTACGATTACCTTCCACAGCGCTACTGCAATGTGCATTTGCACACCACGAATATTGTAGTATATCTTAGAAGATAAGTGGTGGCTCGCTCTGAGACTGAATTCATCGTGGCAAACTCGCTCTTCGGCCAGGAATGTTATTAATGCGTAGTAATACTTGCCTACAGACGTTTGATATCTGCAGATCAAAGCAGGAAAACAAGCGGAGCATCTCACCGGGCTGTGCAGAAGTGCTCTTGCGACTAGGCCAGTCGCTCGTTTTGCGGTACCGCAAAACGAACTTTTCGTCACACGATGGCCATGCAGTTAATCACAAGGGTTGTCATTGTTCTCAAGCCTGTAGTTTCGGTTTCGGCGTAGACTCCCGAAACAAAACTTTGAAATAGGATATCTACAAAACTACCCAAAACATCAAGAAAAGACCAAAAACAAAAAAACGACACTTTGTATTTCAGGGACACTTCTTTCACTCAAAACCATCGTAATCTCTAAATCGAGAAAATGTACCGGAATTACCCTCTTTGACTAAATAACTAAACTTTCTTATATTTTTATTTGTTTATTCGAAGGACTTTTCTAATGATCCCACGATGAAAACAGATCTTTTCCCATTTTGGGGCAGTTTACAAAAGCCGCCCTTATTTAATTTTAAGCTAGAAAAAAAAACACGTAAAAGTAACGAGCAATGAGTAACGTATCGTGAAAGATTATGCTATAATGTAGTGACGCAACCGTTAGCCATTTCAAAAGTAACAAGTATGCTATGGCGCTACGGAAAATCGTTATGCGTTACCAGTCGCGTCGTTACTTTAAACACCATACTTCACACTCTGAGTTTCACAAAACTCGATTCCATGAACCTCAAAATACAAAAATTATTTCGTTTTTTTTTTAATGAGTTGAATTCGTGTAAAGCGAAATTGAGTGAACAGGAGTGTGTGCTTATCAGACTACATGTGAGCCCTGTACCGCGGTTACCTTTACATAGGCTTTCTCGGACAATGTGACCGATTTCAAAATTTTTTCTTTTGGAAACGATGGACCCCAAGGTATACTCTGAATTTAGTCGAAATTGAATAAGTTTCGGCTACTAAATTTAAATCACAATCACAAAAAAATTATGTTATTTTACGATGCCGTTTTTTGTCCCAAAATAAAGTCATTTATTGCGCTAATATCGTGAACCGGATTTGGATAATGAATAAAGCATAGCAAGAAACTTTTTTTGTGGTCAGTTTTGCTGTGAAAATATACGCATTTTTTTTTTGCCCTATCTGGGACTAGTCCCTTCAGGACAGAGTTATCGATCCTGACGAGAGAATTGTCAGGACCAATAACGCGTGATCTTAGTTTTTTTTCTTTTTTACAAGAACAATAACTCTTGTGGGTTTTTTCCCCCCAGTGTATCTAGAAAACGTATTTGCAACCCAAAACTTTATGTGTGTTTTTGTTGTTGAATTTTACGCGCGAAAAGGAAAACATGTCACATCGGCGAAATTCCAGTCTTCGTTCACTACGCACAACACTGCCATCGTGATGTTGCTGCTATGTTGCTGACACGCAGAAATACAAAAACCACGTGTATTGCCGGTTGGCACTCGGCATCAGAAAACATAACCGAACTCAGCACAGAAGGCACGCAGGCACATGGCAGCAAAACCTGTCTGTCTTGGACGCAGATTCCGCGGCTTCCATGACGTCATTACCGTCGGCACGTTGTTCCGCAATCCGGAGGTGGCCATCTTATCCCAGTGTACATAGCGTTGCTGGCACTACTCCGAACCTTCGCTGTTTCTAACGGCTTCGTTTGATCGTTTAACAAAGTGTGTGGTAAAAACGTCCACGCAACCAAGATTTTCTACACGTTTCGACTGGGAGGCAGAATTACAGGCGACCTTCGCTGCCGCTGAAGATCAATCAACTCAACAACGTTCATTAAGCAACGCGCGCGACGTGCTCGAAAAACGAAACCGAAAGATGATGAGGTGGTAGGGCGGAACTTTTCTCCCGTCTGCCTGGAGAAAAACAAAAAGAAAAACGTCTCGTTCCTCCTTTCTTTTCGGGTCCGCTTGAGGGCGCGTCAATGGAAGGGATAAAAACACGTGTTGCTAACTTTTTCCTCCTTTCATTCTTATGGTGAATTCAATTCGCAGATCTAGAGCGCTCGGAAAACATCCCTTTTGGAGCGAGCATCTTCCGCTGGCAGGTCCGGCTCAAGTTGTTCATCTTCCACTCGTAGATTTTTGACAGCACTCTCCCCGTGGAGCGCCTCCAACCATCGCGAACTTGATCTGTAGGATTTCAGGAAGCTTGGCGGAACTTAACAGAAGTGTGCTACGTCATTTCCTTTAACTCGGCGGCGCGCTTGCGCGGTGAACTCGCCAAACCGGCCAGGCCGTCGAGTTGTATCTGTTCGGACGCGACGGTTGTTTACGCGGAATTGTGACGGCTCGAACGCTCCTACCTCGAATGGATCAGGGGTGCAAAGCCGAGACTGGAGCATGGCAAATGGTAAGCACGACCATCTGTGATTGCGAAATGAAAAACGAGAAAAAAGAACGGAAGAAAATCCGAAGGAGGCAGATGGAAGGTTGGGCCTGTTCATTTTTCTGCCACTGATTGTTTACGTTCGTACAGTGCATGCCGCCGGCGTTTTCTTGTGCAATAAAGCAAGAACTGACAAGGCAACGACCCTGCAAGTGATATATAGTTTATTATATCTTTGTGTTTATCTGTGTTTGTCTTACTAGCAATCTGAACTCCTCCGATGGCGATCACTGTGCGTGCCCCACCGCTTTGAGGCGGCCGAAAGGTATGCGACGGCGCCGAACGCGGACGTCTTCGTCGTTGTTTGTGACATGGACTCCATGGTAGGGATATTCTCGCCCGGCCTGTGTCGCGTGTTATTCCTGCGGCCAAACAGTAACAGTTGTGACTGGCCGTTGGAAAGCTCAGTCGACTGAGGCGCTGGTCGGTTTGTAATGTTTGAGCAGCGGCCATTTTGAAAGACAGACCGTCTTTGGTGGGTCGCTCCGAAAATGCGAGTGAATCTTCCGCTCGTCAAATTGAAGCCGGTCCCACGGAGCGGAATTTTGTCTCCCTCGCGGATTTTCGAAAACGCTTCGGATCTACTATTGGAATTCACCATTAGAGTGTGCTCGTCTTCGCTTTAGCAAACTTCTCGCGCATTACGAATACACTCTAAAGGAGCCCAAAGACACTTTGTGTACGCGCGCAATTTCGAGAAATGGCGTACGCTAAAATTGTACATGCCGCAATACGCGTGTAGCGTTCGGCGCATGCTCAGTTCGCGACGATGCTATTCTTGGCGTACGCAA
Source organism: Ixodes persulcatus (assembly GCA_013358835.2). Taxonomy (NCBI): domain Eukaryota; kingdom Metazoa; phylum Arthropoda; class Arachnida; order Ixodida; family Ixodidae; genus Ixodes; species Ixodes persulcatus. Next base: position 117,064 of record JABSTQ010011080.1, on the reverse strand, counting down.
AGCCTTCGGATACACATATCTGAAAAACCCGGAGGGACGTTCTAATAAGGGAACGAACCCAAAACGTCTCCGTCGTCTCCAGTTTATTTTTTTTAAATATGTGTATCATCAAACAGCTCGCCTGTTTACTTTCTCTTTCATCAACCTTTGGATACGCCATTGTAAAACTTCCTATTACCATAAGACCCATTTGCAATATCGCGTGGCGATTTGTAGAATGTTTGAACATGCTGCAAAGCAGATGAAAATCGTCCACCTAGCGAAACTTTCCGTGGGGTTCAGTGGCAGAGTACGGTAAGGCTCTGTAGCGGAGCAAATGCTCGTATCGTATCCTATCTGTGGATTTCACGTGCTTCGATCTCAATCCTGCTCGTAATATCGCGGAGGAGCGTCGAACGATGAACAGGGATGACTTCTGACCATCTCTTTGTCGGCTACGGTAGCGGTCTAACAATTCTTGCGAACTGATAAGAGCTGCAACATCTTTTTTAGATGTCATAATTCTTCTCGGCTCGCTGGTAAAGGAGGTCAATATGTATCGGTGTCCAGGCAGGATTCCCGTGGAATTAAAACTCGTTAGGTTCGTTCCAGTTCCTTTGTCCTCTCGGAAGAGGAATGCTTCATTAGCCTTGAGATGCTTCGATTGCGTTCTATTATAATTCACCTGCGTGACGTCCCTACCAGGATTTGCCTCGCGGTGACGTTCTCGAGCTGGGATTCTGGCTACCTATCAACAGCTGCCAACGCTCATAAAAATGAGTCGTGAAATTTTCGAGGAAAGTTCGGCAGCTCTATTTCCAAACATTTCTCGTCAAAATAACACACAAATGTTTTGTGAAATCATGTGAGAAAGTTTGTCAAGAAAATGAGGCACCGCATTCTTAATTTGAGAGCATGGACGGGAAAATGGCGATCGAATCGTTTCCAAATCTTCCCTCGTGAAAAGAACGTACTGCCCTTTTTCTAAATTAACTAAGAAAGTCGTTATTTTGATTTGCGGCTATGTATGTGAAAATTACGAGGAAGTCTTTGGCAGCTTCATTTCCAAACATTCCTCGTGAAAATGACGTACCAGCGTCTTCTGAAACTGTGTGAGAAAGGCCATAAAAATGTGCATTGCATTTTTCTACTGAAAGTCTGTATGTGTTGCATACAAACATTATGATCAGTGTTCTTCACATAATTAATAACACAGAACTTGGAATGGGACTTATCACTTTATTCATGTTTCCGAGCCTGCCTCACTGTACACTTTCCTTGGTGATGATGGTGTGCCATTACATCCTGCGTAAAAAGAAAAGAGAAAATTACCCTATGCCACCCTATAAAATAACGTCACATAACTCGCTCAAAGGACCACTATGTGAGGAAGGCAAGAGATATAGTAACAGCTTCATCCTGACAAAAGCGTGAGGAAAATCGAACAATAGCATTTCTAAAAGTCTGATATGTCAGACATTGGTGATGCGCCTTTTGCAAGCCCAGGGCTATTTTACAGGTAATAGTGTTCATTGCAGGGCACACCATTTATTACCTCAAACCTTAGGCGTCATAAACAAAATGTTTGACAAAAAATAGCCTTTTTCAGAATGAAGGTTGCAGCTGCTACATATGAAGCACATATGGAGTGATGAAGGCCACAGCGAAAACATCCGAAAATGGCCATTTTTCAGGGCTGTACTAATAATAAAAGTTTCTTACAGCAGTGTAGGTACGGTATTTGATATTGGTTTCAACATTAATCGTACTAATGTAAACGACTTAATTTTTGCAAAGGCTCAGTTTTTGCGAGTTTATCGAAATTGCTTAAAATTGTTCATGCAAATAAGTAACCCCATGGGTACGAATACATTGAACATTACTCCTGATTGCAAAATTTTGTACCCGCAAAATAGTTTCAAAACTGACACTTCACAAAATGTATGAAATATCGAGCTCGCAAAAATGAAGTCGTTTACGCCATTCTAATCTATCAAAGCGCTCGTAAAGTCACCCTTGCAATGAATTTGCTTTGTTCAGTGCGCTTCTCCGCATGTGCCAGTGCACTGCGGAGAAGCGACACCCATGGAGCAGACTCCGCAGTTGCATTAATCGCGCCTAACAGCCAACACCACCTAAAATAATCAAAGCCTCGGCATCGCCTCCTCTCCCTTCATGAAACGTCATCAGAGTGGGTCGCGCTAACTAGGCTATTGGGCCCGAGTCCGACCTTTGACGCGCTGATTGAACACGAGCCCCAGACGAACACTGACGCAGCACTCGTGCCCAATCTCACGCCTCAATCGATCTGACTGTGATGACGATTCGGAGTCCTTCTGTTTATCTAGGTGATGTTGTAACACCCCGGTCGCAAGAATCTCGCTTCGTCGAAGTGCAGACTCACACTTTGGTGGGAAAAACACACCTCCAGAGCGGAAAGATTCACACGAAAAAAAAAAAAAATTTGAAACATGGTTGGGTGAATGCTTATGCATCTGATGGATGTCGGTGCTCCCCTCGAGGTCAAATTTTGAAAACAAATAACACTGTAGCTATTCTGTGATCAAGAATATTTATTAGGCTCCAATTCCCTAACAAGCTCTGTCACGACATTGCAGCAACAGTTCTAATTTGAAATTTAAGGATGAGCATGGCCAGAGGACCATCAAATCCTATATTTACTTAAAACCTTTATGTGGGCCTCGACCTGATCAGAGCCAGCACCAGTAAATAATTTGGATTAGAACAAACCGAGCTTTGGCAGTGGGCAGGATGATAACGAGATCAATTAGATTTTCGTTTGAAAAGTACATTTATTGCCCTCATGCTGATTCTGTACGCTTATAAATCGATACGCCCATGCAACATGCTGCTGACAAGCATAAATAAACGGGGTTAGTTACAACTGCGCAGCTTAAGCAGATTCTTGAGAATTTTAACAAAACATTCAGTTTGGATAATCAAAATTATTCACTTCTAAATTTATTTCAGTGGATGAGATGGCTGAGGTTAGCGTGACGCCACTAAGGAACAGGCTTAGAGAGAGGTGCAGCTGCGATATTCAACCGGAAAGTTAATAAGCTCAAATCATTAATCCACTTTGTGGTAGGGTTGCCTTGCTGCATGCCCATCCGGGAGGAACAACACGAAGCCGGGGTTTCCATAACAAGAAACTACATTTATTAGAGTAACACGAATGCGTTGTTAGTATCAAAGTATAACATTGCCGTAGCGTTCGACCGACACGTCTCCATGACCTCGGTTCGTCTCCTCCCTTCTGTGGGCGTATCCCCTCTTTTATAGGCTCTGGCGCCTGTCCTACGTGCGCTGTTGCGCGCCTCGGATGCTGTCCACTTTGGCACTTTGGGCGCTCGGCAGTGGCCCCTGAGCGCGGTGATAGACCCTCGCTTCCACCCCCCCCCCCCCCTTAAGCGTCCACCATGTCAATGGCTATCTTCATGGTCGTCGTTGGGAGGGGATCGTCGTGGAAGGTGTGGACGGCAGCGCTGTATCAGCGCTAGAGCGCGCTCCTGGTCGCGGTCGTCCTTTGTGGACGTTCCCAGCACCGCCGGCCGATTCCGTTTCCGGTGTCCCTGGCCCGTCCTGCCCACAGGCCGCGGTTCCGTGGGGTGGGCCTCGCCGGTTGCCGCCCTCGGTGACTGGGACCGCCAAGCGTCCTGGAACCCTGGTGTCCAGACGCCCGGAATTGGTGGTGGCGTTGCCCGTGATTCATCTTCGTGGATAAGAACGAGCAATCGCCATTGGTCACTCTCAAGTGTAACCCCTGGCTCTATAATGCCTAAAAAAAAGATAAAGGATCTGGGGTAGGCACACAACCGCGCAATATCCCCCCCCCCCTCAAAAAGGCGATCAGACCCGTGGAATGATGTAAGCCGTACAACGCTCGAAACTGGAAAGAAAGACGAAAAAAAAAGGGAAGAATCTTGTCCACCGCTCTGCAACCTCTCTCTCAGCCGTCACCGACGTCGCAGGTTGTACTGCCTGTGTGGCGGTGAGGAGGGGTCCGGGACCGGGCCCTCGTCGACATCGGTCCGATCCTGCGAAAACCCATCTTCCGGGATGTGGAATTGTTTGAGGTCGGTCACTTGAGTTGGTCCTGTGAACTCACCACTGAAATGGTGAATTAGTGTGTATGTAAGCGAGGAAAACTTTTTGCCTACACGAAATGGACCATCCCACCTGCTGGCCAGTGAGGCCGTGAAGCCTTTCGACGCGTCACTCAGGGGGTGAGTGCACCTGAGCACCAAGTCTCCCACCTCAAACTGCTGGTCTCGGCGTCCCTGGTTGTACTGGTAGGATTGCTGCAGTCTGGCAACGTCAAGGTTCTCCCGGGCTTCCTTGAGGTTGATAGTGAAACGCTTTCGCAGGTCGCCTGTGAACTTTGTGTAGTTGAGGTCCTGTGCCCCGGGCTCTGTTGAACGGAGAGTGTTAGTGAGAGGGAAAGCAAGCTCTCTACCAAAATTGAGCTGGGCAAAGGTGAGCCCGGTTGACCGGTTAACCGTGGGGCGGGTGGCGAAGGCCATTTTTGGGAGCTTCGCATCCCAGTCTTTGTAACGCTCCGTATGCACAACAAGCATCATCTTAAGGTTTTGATTTACTCTTTCGGTTATATTTGCCTGTGGACGATACGGCGAACTCTTCATGTTCAATTCCCAGAACCGCGCATGCATCGACGAACACTTTACTCGTAAAATATGACGCATTCTCTGAAATTAGGCTTGCCGGGAAACCAAAAACATGCAAAAGCTTGAAGTAGGCAGCCCCATATTTTCTGCGAGTCCAACTTCCGTAAAGGGAACAGTTCTACCTATTTGGTGAAATGGTCTGTTACTACAAACAAGTACTGGTTTCTGTCGAGATAATTCGGATTGACCACACCGAGAGAGACAGAACAGCACCAGCGAGCTGGGTTAAGCACGCGCCCCCAACTGGCCGCCCCTTCTCGGGGTTTTATTGAAACGCATAAACGTGATTATTACCACATCCCCCTTTCTCTACAATGGGCTTGAAACTAGTTTCTGAACCTTTGGGGCCGAATGATTCGTCGCCCAGCTCTAGTGAAAGTGTAGGGCTCCTCTTTCCTTGTGCCGGAGTCGGTGACAGATTCTTCCGGAACGAGAGCCGTAGCTGGACCTCCCTCTGGGTCGAGTACCTGTTCCGATGTCGGTTCTTTGTCCTTAACGCACGGGGTCTGGACATTCTCGCCTGGATTGATCACTTGTTCGCATATCGTTTCTTCGTCTTCATTGTACCCGGTTTGAGCACTCTTTCTCGGTGTTTCTGCTGGGACTAAATGGTAGGTATTCCGGACGAGTTGTCTAGACGGTGTCTCCACCACGAAGGATCTCGGGTTGTTCGTTTTCCTCACAATCTGCCCCGGCGTGCCAGGGTCTCTGACCCAAACAGAGCCACCGATGGACGGCTCCTTGTGGCAGCTTACTCCGTGCCGTTGATTGTATCCTTGGGCCTGCCTTCTTTTCTCTTCCTTATCTTTTCTTCGGAAATCCGCGTGGTTTGGCATTTTCGGGGTTAACATGGATGGCAACATAGGCAAAGTTGTACGTAGTTGCCGTCCCATGAGTAGTTGAGTTGGACTAAATCCGCAGGGGCCTGGTGTAGTTCTGTAGATCAAAAGTGCCAGGTCCGGGTCTTCGGCCTTTTTCAGGATGTCTTTGGCAACTTTTACCATGCGTTCTGCTTCCCCGTTACTCTTGGGATAGTGTGGGCTGCTTTTTATGTGGCGAATCTGGTACTTTCTTGTGAATTCGTCAAAACTCTTGGACGCGAACTGCGGTCCGTTGTCTGACCTGAACACCTCCGGTATCCCATGGCGGGCAAACACAGACTTTAGGTCCGCCACAATCGCTTCCGATGTTGTTTGCTTCAGCAGACACACTTCTATAAATCTGGAGTAGTAATCTACAACTACAAGGTAGTGCTTGCCGTTCAATTCAAACAGGTCGGCTGCAACACGTTGCCATGGATAGTCAGGGAGCTCCGATGCTATCATAGGTTCCACTTTTGGGATGCGCTCTTGGATGCAGCTTGTGCAGTTGGTAACCACCTCTTGCAACTGAGTGCTGAGTCCTGGCCACCACACTGACATTCTTGCTCGTTCTCTGCACTTGGACACTCCTTGGTGCCCTGCATGTAATTGGCACAGCACTTTCTCTCTCAATAACTTCGGGATTACTAGCCGATTGTCTTTCACGAGGAGATCGCTCTGTACCGTGAGGCTGTCCTTGTTCCTGAAGTAAGGAGCGATCTCTGGTGGGATGTCCGTCTTGTGGGGCCAGCCCTTTGCACAGTACTCTCTTAACTTGCAACATACAGGATCTTGACTCTGAGCAGTGCGTACTTCGTCCAGATAGTGACTCGTAGCTGGCAGGAAGCTTGTCACAAGCTGGACGTACGCCTCTAACTCCTCTTCCATCTTCTCAGGGGGCTCTACTGGGGATCTCGAGAGAGCATCTGCCGTCCACAAATCCTTCCCGGGTACATGTTCTATGGAGTAGCTGAAACGCATGAGTCTGAGCTTGAACCTCTGGATTCTTGCAGGAATGGTATTCAACTCTCGGTCACCCAATAACGCAATTAGGGGTCTGTGGTCCGTTTGCACATGAAACTTGGTTCCTATCAGGAACTTTTCAAAGCGTTCGCATGCCCAAGTGACCGCATAAGCCTCCTTTTCTATTTGCGCGTACCTTCCTTCCGTCTCACTCAGTCCTTTGGATTGAAAAGCGACCGGGCTCACCAGTCCTTGTCTATCCTTCTGCAACAGCACTGCGCCTAGCCCATACGCCGAGGCGTCTGCCGACACGATCAGCTGCTGTCGGGGATCATAGAGTGTCAGCGTTGTAGCTTCCGTGATGTCTCGCTTCACCTGGTCGAATGATCCTTGCTGCTGGGCGTCCCAGTTCCATTCAGCGTCCTTTCTGAGAAGATCTCTGATGGGTTTTAGCTTCTCCGACAAGTTGGGTATAAACCGTCCAACCTGGTTAGCCATGCCGATAAACTGACGAACTTTAGTAACTGTGTCCGGTGCCCGGAAGTCCATGATTGCCTTCACTCTTTCGGGGTCTGGCTGGATCCCTTCCGCACTCAGGATGTGTCCCAAGAACTTCAAAGATGTTTTTGCGAACTCGCACTTGTCGTTAAGTGTGATTCCCGCAGCATTCAGTCTCGAAAGGACCTCCTCCAGCCTCTCGTCGAGTTCTTTGAGATCTCTTCTCGTGATCAAAATGTCATCCATGTGACACAACACTCCAGGTATCGCCTCAAGAACTTGATTCATACGTCTTTGGAAGTGCTCAGGCGCCGAGGAGATGCCAAAGGGGAGCCTTTGGAAACAGAACCTGCCAAAGGGGGTTATAAAAGTTGTGAGCAGCTGTGAGTCTTCAACCAATTTCACTTGCCAGAATCCCGCTTTAGCAACCAACTTAAAAAAAAAAAAAACCTTCGCACCAACGAGACGCCCCGGAGTTTCTTCTACCGACGGGAGGACAAGCTTTTCCCTTTCGATGCACTTGTTGAGGTTTGTCAGGTCAACACAAATCCTGACTTCCCCACTTGATTTGGGGATCACCACCATAGCTGAGCACCAGGGAGTCGGCTCTACGATTTTCCTAGTAATGCCGTCTTTCTCCATCTCCGTCAGCTGGGCCTTGACCTTATCCAACAGAGCCAAGGGCACTCTCCGTGACGTGTTTACTGACACTGGGCTTGTACCTGCCTCGAGCTTGATGTGGTAGTCACCTTTCATTTCCACGAGACCATTGAACATTCCTGGGAACTTTTCTTTGTACTTGGCACCTGGGTCTGCTGTAACCGCTTGCAGCAGCTGTACAATCTTTAGACCCGTACTCGCCCGACGACTCAGCAGAGGTTCTTCCAGCCCTTGGATAACATACATCTCATCTCGGACGCTGTTGTTTCCACAGCTTAGGGTGGCTTGAACCTTTCCCAACACCTTCAGTGGCTGTCCGCCGGCACCGTAGAGTTTCACTGCAGTGGGTCGTACTGCACTCACATCTCTAACAGCCCTCAGTGGCACCGCATTTACATCTGCCCCGGTGTCAATCTTGAAAGTGATTGGCTTTCCATTGACGCTGAGCTCTTTTCTCCATGCTGATGCATTGCTACCCTCCTTGAGTGCGCCCAGTGACCATCTTTCCTGTAAAGGTTCATTCTTTTCTGTGGTGACTTCTCGTAGAGTTTTCTTGTAGCACATCTTTTGCCAGTGGCCTTTCTTGCCACAGGAGTGACATTTGGACGTGGATGCCGGGCAGTTGCTCTTTTCATGAAAGCTTTGTCCGCCGCACTTCCAGCAACCGTGTAGCGGGCTCTTCCACCCCGCAGTCTCGTTTGTTTGGTCTCCGGAACTGGAGCGGCCTTTACTCGACGTTTTCCGGAGGGCGTCGACAGACAGTTCTTCTGCTGGGTTCTCCTGGCGCACGACAGCCTGCTGCCTTCGTACGGCTTCCTTTTGTCTCGCCTTTTGTAACGCCTTCTCCAGGGTGAGTTCGGGATCAGTTTGTAACGTCTCTGACAGCTTCCCGTCCTGTAAGCCGACCACCAGGCGGTCGCGCACCAATTCTTCTTTGAGTGCTCCGTACCCGCAGTGGGCCACCAGTCTGTGTAGGGCCGTTGCGAAGGCCTCGACGGTCTCGCCAGGTTCTTGCTTGCGTTGATGAAACCTCGCTCGCTCGTAAATAACGTTTCTTTTTCCGATGCAATGATTTTGGAATACTTCCAGCACCTTTTCGAAGTCCACTTTGTCTTCTTCCGTCAGCGTTGCTGCGGCGAGTATGTCCTCGGCATCTCCCCCTAGGCAGTAGATTAGAGAGTCTGCTTGAGCTGCTTCTTTTTCCTCCATGAGTCGCGAGACCCTTCTGTACCTGAGGAAACGACTGGACCAGGCCGTCCACTCCTCTGGGCGTTGAAAATCGAACGCCGTCGGTGGCGTGAAACCGTAGGCTGGCCTGGTTTCCCGATGCTCGCCCGCCGCCATCTTTGTCTCTGGCGCACCCGGACAACCCGACCGTTTTCTTTCTTCCCGGTCGGATGCCTCTTCTGTTGTGACCGCCGCTCGTCACGCCCGCCCTTCTCACGGCTGTGGCCGTTCGAACCCCCCTTCTGACACCATGTCGTGATAATTCGGATTGACCACACCGAGAGAGACAGAACAGCACCAGCGAGCTGGGTTAAGCACGCGCCCCCAACTGGCCGCCCCCTCTCGGGGTTTTATTGAAACGCATAAACGTGATTATTACCACAGTTTCCGCGTGGAGTACGTGGAAATGGACCCATGACGTCACAGCAACAGATCTGCCAAGGGCTCTGGCTCGCGATCGGTTGCATGAGACCTGGGGGTTGACCACCAGGTGGATTAGCTTTCTGGCATGACGGGCAACTACGCGAATACCTCAGTACATCTTGCGGCATGCCGGGCCATGTCGCAATCTGGGACAACTTATCGTAAGTTTTGCTCCCACTGCTGTGTCCGGCTAGGGCAGAACTGTGCATTTATCTGATGAAGGACTTACGGAACTTCCAAGGTATCACTGTTCGAAACGCAGAACTGCTCAGATCATCATCAGCCTGAGGGATGTAGCGCAACAGGAGTCCGTCACTGCTCAGTAAGTAAGAGTCGAACTGTTCATCACCTTGGTGTTGACTGGGCTGGACGCTGCCAGTCAGCCAGTCACTTGTTGGCACAACCCATCGTCGTGCTGGGCTTTCAGAAGATCCTCTCTTGAAACCGATGTTCCCCACCGCGAGTCAGGAGGTCCCCGTTTTGTATTAACGACTGCAACCAGACCTGAAACTTCCTGCACGTGCTCCTTAGGAAGGGGGGTGCGGGAAAGTGCCTCAGCGATTTGGTTTGTAGCACCCGGCATGTCTGCAATAGTGTAATCATATTGTCTTGGCGTAAGGGCCCAACGAGCGAGGCGACCATCGGGGTTCTGAAATATTTTCAGCCATGACAACGCTAAATATCACATTGAATTTCGAATGTTTCGCCATCCAAATACATGTCAAATCGCTTTAACGCATACACTATGGCTAATCATCCTCTTCCTGCAACACTGCAGTTACGCTGTGCGGAATTGACGGTCTGACTTGCGAAAGCAACCGGTCGAAGTATACCGTCATGTTCCTGCACTAGAACAGCTCCGACGCCGCAATTGCCTGCATCTGTCTGCAAAACGAATGGTTGGTTTAGGTCGGGAAGATGCAGACACGCGTTCTCTGTCACTGCCCTTGATAAGGCTATGAATGCGCTTTGTTGCTGTTCGCTTTAACACTATTTGACGCATTTTCGAAGAAGGTGATTAAGCGGCTGAGAACTCTCCGAGCAGTAAGGAATGAAATCCCTATAAAATGCAATCACTCCAAAGTATCGCGGTAAACGTTTCACTTCATGGGGGCACGGGTACTCAGTCCGTGCGCGCAGTTTTTCTTCGATGGGACGGAGCGTGCCGCTATCGACAACAAATTCGAGACGATTAATTTTGGGCTCGGCAAATTGAACTTTCCCCGGATTGATTGTTAGGCCTCCGTTCCGCATCCGCACAACCCTTGTCCAAATGCCCAAGAGCACCCACAGAAAATTTGTGTGGGGTCCAGAGGTCTCTATGGGGCACCCATGGGGTTGTATGGGTGTCCTAAAATCTCTGTGGGGTCCGGCCTGTGGGCCTATGGGACATGTGGGTTACTGTGTGGGGTCCTTTGGGTACCCCACACAACCTGTAAGGGCTCCTTTGGGTAGCCCACACGGCCTGTGGGAACTCCTTTGGGCAATCCCCACAGCCTGTGGGGGTCTTTAGGTGACCCGCAGAGTCTGTGGGGATAGAACCTCGGCTTTTATGGGACATGTAATAAATTCTGTGGGCTGCTGTAGGTACCCCGCAGCCTGTGAAGATAGAGCCTAGGATCCCATAGGACAAGTACGACATTGTGCATGCTGCTGTAGGGATGCCACTCGCTAGGGGAGCGCGCTGTGTTGCTACACGGGACATGTGTGAGGCCTATGGAAAGCCCGTGGATGTGAGCCTCAAGATATATTCTACAGGTCATGCAAAATATAACTTTTTTCTAAGTCTTTTTTTTAATTACATCGCTCACTGCTGCATGAATAGCATGAATAGCAAGGGGCAATGTTGGCGTTGATAAATCCTTCGTAAATGACTGCCGACGCTGGCGTATTTGATCCCAGCGTGCCAACGCTGGCGTGTTTTACTGCGAAAACGAGAGAAAAAACAATGCGGTGAGGAAAACACGTTCAAGATATTGAGAATCTGAACACGAACGCCGCAAAAAATAAATTTTACAACGCCAAACGATACTTTTTCAGAATTCTATTTCAGGCAGGAATCGACTGTCTTCTGTGGTAGTTATGATCATATAGCAGAAATATTTCAAATGCTCACATAGCCAGACGATCTGTCCCCCGATAGCTTATGTTATATGACACACCTCACCAGAGGAACGGGAATAAAAAACCGTTTTTTAGACTCGCACTTTCTGTTTTCACATTCTGCGCGATTTTTACCCTAAAGTAGGGGGCCGGCGACTGCAAAGAACATAGCAAATATGTCAAACAATAAAAACAAACAAAAACTTGTAAACAACTTTACTCTACCGGGACTCGAACCACCGATTACACGATCAGCAGCACCGCGCGCTAACAAGCGCAACGGGAAGGATTCGTTTTTCAGGAAGTTATATGTTTGCTAAATTTGTTTGAATTCATTTTGTGGTTAGTTTCGTATTTAATTTTTTGCTACCTGTTCAGGATCGTATTTCTAATATTGTGGCATTGTTGACATGCTCAATAATTTATTTTTTACTCTGTCTCCTAATAGTTTTTTTTAATGCGCTTTGCTGATCGTTTCATTGCAAGCGTGTTGAAGATACGCGAACATAGCCTCCGTAAAGTCGCGAGGCATCCATAATAGCCAACGAATGCAATCCAATCCAATCCACAACTTTTTTTTTTTTTTGCGCGTTTCGCTGGCCGTGTTGGCCGTGTGTGTTTCATATCTCTGTTTAAGGTGAATTTGCCGAATAGTAGTGATGCGTGGAGTTCACCTTAGTTTCAATTGTGTCTGAAAAAGAAGGAAGCGACTGTGAGCCGTGGAACTACGTCGAATATGCTCAACAGCGAAGATCGTGGCACGGTCGTTCCAAAGTAAGTTCCTTTCTTTGTTCGTTAGGGCTAGATTATTCGCAACTTTCACGACTTATAGGGGGCGCAGTGGTGCCTATCAAAATGGCTGTCATCTGGATGATCGTCGTGGAACAGCGGTACGAGGCTGGGTCTGCTACGCGTAAGTAATTCTAGTTTTACTATACACGAGCAGTATTAGAGCCTTACGTTATTTTTTCACGCCAGGAAGGTGTAGGCAAGCCCAGTTATTATGAGGGCGATCATCCAGGAGCTAGGGTGCGCGATTCTCACAACGCGGTACCACCATCGCTGAAAGTTGCGAATCTTTCCTCCGTTCAAAATGCTTGTTATTGTCTCGAGATCACTCGCTTTTACCATTATTACCAATTGTGCGCGAATGGTGTCAGCACTCCATCCTTCCGCTAATTATCGGTCACAGATGAGCGCTTACGCTGCGTACTCTCTCCAGGTCCATCAAAAGCGGCGGAAATTTTTGGCACATGGGGACGGCCGGGCAGGCGGGTGGGTGGACAGGCAGGCAGGCAGGCAGGCAGGCAAAGGCGGAAAAGGAAGGGGGGGGGTGGTTTGATTGCCTCCCTCCACCGTATTGTTTACTTGTAAACTAGAATCTCTGGAAGAGTGCGGTGCCCCTCCATTTCCGAAGCTCTAGGTTTGACACTACGGGGGGTTCTGTGTGCGTATTTGCGTCCGGAGAGCTGGGCCAGGCAAAAGGCAGCGATTGATTGATCGAGCAGGCCCGTAGCTTCCGCCGCCCAGTCGTCAGCAGACTGCAAGCGACTTCATTTTCGCGATTCGTAATCAGAAAAGATATGCCAAAAATTGGTGCCGCGGTAGATTCACCCCATGGTGATTAATGCATAGCATACCGCTCCCGATCGTAAATGTGTGTGCCCGCGAAATAATTTTTGACCGCTTCTGGGCTTCTGGGGTAATTTACAAGCATGTTCTTAATTAAGGTAGTGTCTCGCCAGTTTATGGGAGGTATATTTTGTTCAGTGTAAGTATATAGTGTTCATACCTCATCCAATTTCTGTTTTTTTTTTCCTTTGGTACTGCCTTTAGCGAATGGTGTAGGTTGTAATTGTTTTTGGTTGTTGCATGAGTAATAAGGTGGTGAGCTGGTACTAATTGAACACCTTGAAAAATAGTTCACAAAAAGTTAAGAAGACAAGGAGAGTAACACATAGACCACATGCAAGCGCAGACTGTCAACTCGCATAAACAGAGAAGAAGGAAATAAAGAATGCGGAAAGAGCTCGAGCAGAGGCCCAAGTGAAACGCGCTGATTCACCCATTCGCTAGAGTAGATTTTAAAAGCATAATTTCCTCGTCAGTTAAGGTAACAGATGGATGGCTAATACATCAAAACAGCTCAATCTCTCCGTAAAATTCACGATGGACTGTCAGCGATCTATGCACTGTTTACACTGCTGGTGTATGTCGCCCTTAGAAAAGACGTGAATAATTTGCATATACTATAAAAAAAAACATACAAGAGGATTTTTCGACGCCTTTATTAATTGTAGTATGGGCAACCAATGTGTCCGCACATTTTTCTGTTATCTGAGCTACCAAGGAAATTGTATTTAGGGCCGGTTGCACCAACGTCGCTTACCTTAACCCAAAGCGGCTCTTTCCTAAGTCGGCTTAGCGCCCTAAACCGAGCTCGGGTAAGCACGGGTTTAAATTCCGGTTGCACCAACGTTAACCCGGCTTTATAGACGCGCCCCTAGCTAAACGCTGGATTTGCCTAGGGAATGTAGGGACAAACAGAGCGAACTAGAGAACGCTCAGAGTGACGAATACGATTGGCGGAGAGGAATCTCGTGATGTAAACAAAAAAACCTGCTGTAGTAGCCGTCGTCGCCGTCTGCTTTTCGCTGTATTTCTTCGGTGAGTAACGAATTAAAGGTCTCCAAATTCAATCATTTTTTTCGCTTAACTTTCAAAAAACAGGAGTCAACGCTTTAAATAAACACAAATGCTCTTTACATCTGTGATTGTCTGTTTATTATCTGTTGATAACAGAATATTTTGACAGTGACAGTAGTTTTCGTGCTTACATTTTGAGATAAAGGAGCCATCGGGAGCCCCAAATCTTACCGAACGCGAGAAGGGCGCTCTACTCGCTACATCGCTGAAGACAAAACATAATCGAGAATAAGTAGGCAGGTAAGATGACTACTTAAATCAAGTCATGGCTGAGACCGATGAAGTTCAAAACAGTGACGAACTCGCCACGGCAGCTGCGAAAATGCCCAGAAATCGTCGAATAGAAGTCGTCGAGTTGTCGTCGCCACGAATAGAAGTTGTCGTCGCCACGAATGAAATATATAAAGCAAAATATTCCTAAAAAGCGCGATCACCAGAAAAGTTACGGTTATGGAACGATACAGTTTTCTGAAGCCAAGATTCTACTCGCGAGACAAGGAAAATTCACTGAAGATTGTCTCGAAACTCAGAAAACAAAAGAAATTGACTTTTCGCAGTTTTATAACCTAAAAGCGCCGCAATCTGATGCAAACGGCAGAAGGGTCGACAATCAGCTGATCGCCGAGATCATGTACTGCAACTATTCAACGCGCTCATCGGATTGAAGGATATGCGTTGCAAGTAGAAATAAACAAGCTGGTAAATAACACTAAGTTACAGTTACGCGAAAATCAGTAAGGTATACATACCAATAAGCTCGTTGACAGAATAGCCAACGTGAAGACAGACGTGAGCCCCACAGCTCTCTGTACGTATCTCGGTTAGGGCTAACACGCACTGAGAGTGGAGATCCAGCTTGAAAACAGGGGTCGATAAACACTTCACGCGACAATATTTTGCATCCTTGTCACAATCGAAGGCCGTTCTGTTGAGACTCTCACGCTGTCGTAGCCTAAAACACTTTGTACAACCAATTTCGTCCACCGCGTCGACCGCCACAAACCAGCCGCCATGTTTTAAATCCAGGATTAAGAAACAACCAAGAGCAAAGCGCCCAGTGTTGAGCGCTTACGATAAGCGTAGTTTAGTGCTAGGTTTAGCGATAAGCGATTTTGGTGCAACCGAACGAAACCGAAACTTAGCTTAGGTTCCCGGCTAAGCTCCGCTTTACGCTAAGCGGCGTTGGTGCAACCGGCCCGAAATAATTTTTGACGCCGCTTCTGGGCTTCTGGGGTAATTTACAAGCATGTCCTAAATTAAGGTAGTGTCTCGCCAGTTTATGGGAGGTATATTTTGTTCAGTGTAAGTATATAGTGTTCATACCTCACCCAATTTCTGTTTGTTTTTTTTTTCCTTTGGTACTGCCTTTAGCGAATGGTGTAGGTTGTAATTGTTTTTGGTTGTTGCATGATTGTAGTAAGGTGGTGAGCTGGTACTAATTGCACACCTTGAAAAATAGTTCACAAAAAGTTAAGGAGACAAGGAGAGTAACACATAGACCACATGCAAGCGCAGACTGTCAACTCGCATAAACAGAGAAGAAGGAAATAAAGAATGCGGAAGGAGCTCGAGCAGAGGCCCAAGTGGAACGCGCTGATTCACCCATTAGCAAGAGCAGATTTTAAAAGCATAATTTCCTCGTCAGTTAAGGTAACAGATGGATGGCTAATACATCAAAACAGCTCAATCTCTCCGTAAAATTTACGATGGACTGTCAGCTATCTATGCACTGTTTACACTGCTGGTGTATGTTGCCTTTAGAAAAGACGTGAATAATTAGCATATACTATAAAAAAAAAACATACAAGAGGATTTTTCGACGCCTTTATTATTTGTAGTATGGGCAACCAATGTGTCCGCACATTTTTCTGTTATCTGAGCTACCAAGGAAATTGTATTTAGTCTTGTGCATAGCGGTGAATTAGCACGTTCCACTTGGACCTGTCTGAACTTTTGCTAAAGCTCCTTCCGCATTCTTTTTTTTTTTCTTCTCTAATTTATGTGACTTGGGAGTCTGCACTTGTATGTAGTGTATGTATTCCTCCCCGTTATTCCTTGTTTTTTTGTGTACTATTTTTTAAGATGTTCAACTAGAATGAACTCACCACTTCACTACATGGAAAGGCTGTTGTTAATTCTAGAGTGTCTGTAAACAATCTACCTGACATCTTTGCCTCGCGCCCCGGTTGCTTAAGCTCAGTTCTCCGAGCACAGCCTTTTTGATATCTCTGATCCTCTCTTCTTTTCTTTTGTGTTCAATAGATTGAGTTGCTAGTGTGCACCTGTCTGTGTCCTACGTGTTCCTGTCCTTTTGTCCTTGTCTTTTTGTGCACTTTTTTCAAGTTGGTCCATGATATTTTTATTGTATATTCTACTCTGTGTTTTCATCTTTATACTTACTGCAGCCCTTGCCAAGCCGAAGTTGGCATTCACTTTCGCCATCCAGATGTGAGTGTCCTGAGACGACACAAGATGACAGTCTCCTCTGCTGAAGTGCAGGCTTCATGGAAGACTGCCAAGGCTCTTTATGGTAAGGTGCTCTACATATTGGGCAATATAATAGCAACTTATTGCTGCTAGGATTGTTTTTAACACAGGCTGTGTTTATGGGCTGTCCTTTAGCAATTCTGATGCCACTCGCTTGGAGTGAAAGCCTGTAGGAAAATTCCGCATTTCTGTCGTAAGCAGAATGCAGAGTTGACAACAGAAGTGCATCACTACTTCCATGCAGTGTTGCTGTGTGTGTTGTATTTGTATTTTGTATTTGTTTATTTAGTGTTCCCAATAATGGCTAAAGCCTTCCCATTGGTGCGCTTGTGAACGGCGTGAGCGGTGAGCAGTGCCACTCTCCTCCTTCACCACGGTGCCCATTGATTTTCAGAGAAGTTTCCGATATTGGTCTCTATGATATTTTGTCATATATCGCACATGGACACAACCAGGGCGCTGTACCTACAATTCAACACTCGCAAGACATGCGTGAATACACCCTGTAGCTGGTCGCACTTTCAGAGTCATTTTAATGTTGCAAAAATAAATAATGACATTGGCATATTTGTCGTGCTGAATTCTGTCACACTGATCTCTGATCTCTTGCACTGCGGATGTTTTGTATAGATTCTTGTACATCTCTCTCTCACATATGTCCGAAAACATTTTACTTGGTCTATCAAGCCGTGTAGTCAAGAAGCTATGATCTGTAAAACTCCCCAGAGCACTCCTAAGTTGCGAAGCTTCGCGGTAGATTTTTATGAAAAATATTCCGTGCTATTTCCTAACCACGAATACTTGACTGCAGGAGCATGGTATGCATTTGACATACTCTCTTTGACAAGCTACAGCATCTTAAATGTCATGTCCACAACCCTTACTACACCTATTAAGTTTTTGGCAGACTGTGTCATAGAAGCTGTGTATGGGGCTGGACCAAACTGCAATCAGCCTTGTGTTATGTGGTACTGCTCTCCCTGTATACACAGGGGCAGGAGTGCAGCCGCATTGCTCCAAGCTGGTGTGGGGTTGATTAAATTGGTATATACTTGCCACCCCACTCTCAGCTTTAGTGTAGCACCACGCATATCTTGTGGCAGTGCTGCACACTTCTCTGACGCATGTCATATATTTTTCATATTTTTCACAGAACAAGTGGCAGCAGCACCAGCTCCTGTGATGCAGAGCGTGTGCCAGTCAGGTGCAGCCTTGGGTGGTGCAGCTGCAAAACCTGCAACCTTAGATGGAGCAGCTGATACAATCGGACCTGCATCCGCTGAGGCAGCTGCTAAAGCACCCGCTGAGGTGGATCCATATCAGCTCCTAAACTTCTTAGAACGTGAGATGGTAAGTTGATTTGGTAATCTTTTGCTTTACAGGAGATAGCTCTGGATAAAATGCATTTCTATGCTTGCACAATGTCTTCATGATGAAAAGGCCTTGACACTTATCATTGACCATGTAGATCTCGATAAATGTTGCTTAAATGAGATCTCTCTTTCAGTATTATCGCCACAAATTATTGTTTTTTGGTGTCGCATCACTTCACCAGCAGTGGTGTAAAAACCAAGTTTATAATGTCTTGAAAAACATATTTAAGGCGACATCTCTTTGTAGAAAGTTTAGACCTGCATCTCTAATATTCTGCTCAACATTTTGAGTGCATAGGGCTGAAAGACTTGGAGCATCATATTCCCCATTAAGTACCTTTGGCCCATGCAATAAACCCTTTTCAAAAGTGTATGCATGTCCAAGGCCGCCATTTCTTCAACGCGGATCCCGAGTACGCGTTGGAAACAAGCGCCGCGTCAGTGATTGGCGTGGATAGACGTGTGTGCAACGTCAGCGTTCCACGTGGACTTCGATCCCATCACAGCTTTCGTGTCCAAGAAATACCGACCGTCAATGTTGCTTGGTTAGGTTTTGAGAATGGTCTATTTTTCCTATGTTCACCAGCTACGTGGGAATGAAACTCCAGCAATCTTGGAGCATAAAGTGGCTTCTTTTCTTTAAAGGCGTTAGTTTTATAGTCCCAGCCACGCTCCAGGTTGCATATCAATGGGCGCATCTTCTCATGTTCTCTATCCATTACGCCGACCGAAAAGTTCAGGGGGCGGAGTGGGGAGGGGAGGGGAGGAGGATTATGGAACGCCATCTAAGGAGCTGGGCTAGTAGGCAAAGAGGGCTGGAAAGAGAAGAGCGAAATCACAAGGCATACGGTCAGCCAGAGTGCACTGTCAGGTTTTTCTGAGCCAGCCAAATAATCTTTTTCAGCAGCCGACGCTACAAGAGGGCTTGCCACCCAGTACCCCTTGCAGTTCGACAGCGGCAGAATCAGGAGACCTAACAAAAGAGCTTGATGGCTCGAGCAGCGTAGTACTGTTGTATGGGCGCCTCCCAGGACGTTTGAAAATGATTCGATTAAGAATGAGGTTAAACTTAAGAAAGCATACTTTAATCAATATGCACGAAGCAGCATTTCCTGAAAAGAAGGTCTCACCACCAAATACATCGGTTTCGCCTCCTCTTTTAATTTTTTATAGGTGCATTTCTACGGCCGTTGATGTCAAGGTGACATGGAAAGCCTCGTGTGACAACATAGTGAACCAGGACATAAGGCCAAGCGTTGCTGTGAAGAACCTGGCCATTGCTCTGTGGGGGTCCAGTGTCCTTCTGCAGAGCAGAGGACTGTGACCGAAGTGGCGCTGAATGCCAGTCTTAACAAGGACAGCAGGCTGCCTCTGACACCCAAGAAACTGGCATTCCTAAGAGGCGAGTGCAAATTATCTCACGTAAATGTAGCCTAAGCAGGTATTTGAAAAATCTTCTGAATCAAGGCATTATCTTGGCAGCTAGTTGGTATTTTACTGGGAGTTCACAATGTTTCGGTGGTCTTTGGATGGACCGCATACAACAAACGGGATTGAGCACACAGGTGTAACATAATGGTGGAAGCTTTCAGTAAAATTATAGGAAGATTAGGTAACTTCAGTAAAACACAAAAGCAATATTTTTTTATACTTTACGTGCAAACGCCACATTTTTTTTTGTACCACTGGCCTTTATTTAGGCTATATGAAGTACGCAATGCGTAGGGCATTTCCTTTTTATTCCAATCATTTGCAGTTGCAATACATGCCACAGTGGCCCTGAATAATATCTGATGTCTTCACCAAAAAAAAAAGGCTCAGCAAAATTTTCTTCTCAAGAGAATTGTTGCACGTTGCAACAATTCTCTTTCTTGTTTTTGACTCAAGGGGGTTTATGTCCTGATCCTTGAAATACTGAAGCCACCGCTTTGAGGCTTGCCTTTGTAATAAATCATAGCACAATATGCCCATTTATCTGGTCACCTCGATGTGCCTATGGATCAATGTGAACTCCCATTTGGTATTGTGTAAAATTACAGTAGCTCAAGTACTTGTCATGCAGTGGCAAACAAAACCGGGCACCTGGTGGATATCGCTAATGCCTCGCTTGTAATGCCCGGCTGGGAACCTTGACAGCTAGTGTTGGTGAGTGTCTCACCTCCGGCCCCGACGAGAGAAGAGGGGAAGGAGGAACTCCCCTCTTCCCGGGAATGCCTTTTGTGTGTCGCAGAAGTCGCTATTGCCCCCTACAAGATTATGGAGGATTAACCCGTCACTCAAAATTCGTACAAAAGCAGCAGCTTCGGTGGCTGGAACGACTACGACATCATCTCGACGTCAGCCTCACCGAAGCTTTGCTCGTCCTGAGACGACCTACGTCACGATCGCGTTGGAAGTCGCATGATCTCCGCTGGGCCTTCTCCGAGCACTTGCCAGAATGGGCCGTTTATAACGAGAAATACAACCAGGCTCAAAATACAAACGTGCGATTGTCATTTACAGATATTGTGGATCATATTCAACATATGTTTGAACACGATGGGAATTTTTGAAATTTCATTGAAGTATCCCTTTAAGGGTATAACCAGCACCTGTTTTTATGGATTTTGGTTGTGGAAAATGTTTACGTGGTGACGGTATCTTTCATGAGCCCAATACTTGTCAAAACCAGGAACTGGACGTCAAAAGCTTTCACATGGCGATGATTGCTAATTGCTATGCAGTCAAACCTACTTATATCGAACTCGCAAAAAACTGTCTACCAGTTCAATATAGCCAGTAATTCTGCATGAAAGCTTGAATGAATCTGACAACAAACACGACATATTTAGAAAAGTTGTTTACTCTCGAAGGAGCGTCTGTACGTCATAAGGGACGCTCCACGTGGCTATTCAGTGGTTGCTTCTTCGTTTTTCAAGGTCTCACCAGCCCATCCTCTCCCCACTTCCGGGCTGTTGACGCGGTTGCCCTCTCTGCAAGCTGGCTTTCGCTTAATGGGTCACCCGCGTTGGGGGAAAACCAGCTTGCAGAGCTAAACGGCGCTCTTGGCAGTTCGATCTATCGGAAGACGCTGCAATTTTCGTTCAAAGTAACCGCAATTTTCGCTATGCATTTTATTGCAGCTACTTGTCTGTTCACAAAGAGTTTGATACAAGGGATAGTTCGATATAATTGGGTTTGACATCATACAGAATGTGCCATTTTAATTCAAACATAATTTAAAAAGAAGGGGCGAGAGTTCCTTTTTCGCTGTGTGTTTGTGGGGCTCGGCGGACGCAGATAAGGGGACAACCGTCACAATATGTTGACTAATTAACCAAGATTTGTTAATTAACTTTTTAATTATTGATTTTATAGGGCATGTCGCAATTGCAATTTTCCAGTGTGTCATTTTAAAGGCTATTCCAAATGAAACTGTTCATGAAAGTGATGTGGCATGTGATCTAAATGAACATTTGTTTAAGCCTTACCTCTACAAGCTGTGCTCCTTTAAATATTTCGTCATTGCATATTTTTCAGAATGCCTAGGGATGAAGCACCTTGGCCAAAAACACCATGTGGATGTCATTGCTGTAATGTCAACGACAGCAAAAGTGAACCACATACTGGGAGAAAAAATAAACAACTGGCGAAAGCAAGAGAAACGAAAGAGCCAAGCAGTAAATAAACAAAGAACCAGCCGGTTCTTGGCAATGGTCTGCAGTGAAATACGGTGTCAAGCATTCATCCCCCACAGGTACCCACACAGATTGCCCACAGAGCATGGGGTTATGAAACCCTATGGGTTACCCACACGGCTCCCACAGGACTTTGGTCCTACACAGCTCCTATAGGATCTCTGCAGGACCCACACAGCTCCCGTAGACCCACACAGACTGTGCGGGGACCCATGGGGACCTATACACCCACACAAACCCTGTGGGGACCCGCACACCCAAACAAACTGTGCGGGGACCCATAGGGACCCGAACACGCACAGAGTTTCTGTGGGACCCACACGGTTTCATCACCCCATGGGTCTGCGGGTATTTTGAGCGGGGAAGCACGATAGTCAAGTGTTCGAGATGCTCCTCTAATGTACGCGAGAAACCAACAACGTCATCCATGTATGCCATCGCGAATTCGTACTTTGCGTTTCGAGCACAACGTCCATTAAACGTTTAAAGCTCGCTGGCGAGTTGGTCAAGCCAAAAGGCAAGCGGCTGAACTCGTACAGCCCTTTGTGGCAATTGAAAGCGGTTTTCTGCACGTATATCGGATGCACCTCGATCTGAAGGAATCCGCGGCTGCAATTCAATGTGGTAAACACCGTCGCGTTACCGAGCGCGTAGGTTTTAGAAGAAATGCTGGGAAAGGGTAACTGTCCCATACAGACACTTCGTTAAGCCGTCTGTAATCTACGCAGAGTCTGGCAGTTCCATCTTATTTCGGAGCGAGAACGACAGGAAATGCCCAAGGGCTCATTGACTCACGTATTGCACCGGTCCTGAACCTGGCTCCTGAAGGGCCATGTCCAGGAGTTCTCTTTTCTGCACGCTGATGGGGCGTGGATTCCACCTCCAAGGCGGTGCGTTACCGGTTTCAGTTGGATGCAGCAGGATGTCAGTCTTTCTTGGTCGCTTCGTGAACATCGGAGAGAGCGGCAGCCGGACGTCCTCCAGCTGTCTCTTTTGGAGGTCAGTTCCCGGACACTTCTGCAGGATATCCGAGATTTCGGATAATAGGGCACCTGCAGGCGTTGTGAAGTGGGCTGGGAGGATTGGGCCAGTGACGAAGTTCTCTCGTCTGGTGAACGGAGTCAGGTCCTCCTGGTTTCGCAGACGATAGCCGTCACCAGGGAAGTCGAGCGTCATGCTTACTCCTGCGATAAAATCTCCACCCAAGATCACCGGTACGTCGAGTCCCGGGAGATACAGAAAGCGCTGACCCCGTTCCTTTTCATTAAATGAAATTTTAAGCCTTACGGCTCCGTCCGCCAATATTGTTGAACCGGACGCTAACTGCAGACGTGTGTCTGCCGAACGAAAGGTTATTTTTTTTTGCATAGTTTATAGGCAGCGTCCCCTATAAGCGAGATAGCAGCCCTGGAATCCAAAAGCGCGGCCACAGGGAAACCAAGCAAAGTGATCGTCATGCGTGGCTCGATCATTTCGCTGTTAGGCTGAATTCGACATACCAATGGAACAAGTGACGCTGCGTGCGTGATCCCGGCTGTGATAGTGGCCATTGGCGGCTCTGCAGTGGGGCTGAGCGGCGCCGGCCGTAATAGTTTCCCGATTGGGATGCCACGTGACCTTCCGGATTTTCACGGCCCACAGCTAGGCGCGCGAGGGTTGACCGGATTTCCACAATCCCTCCGCTCACTTCCAGCCCTTCCGCCATTTGTTTCGTTCTGCCTCGGGTTTGTATTTAGGCACCCTCTTTGGAAGTGGCCGCGCTGTCCACAGTTGTGGCATTGGTCCGACTACCTGCTTGAGTCGCCTGCGCCAGGGCGCTCTTCGGACGTCCTCCAGTGGCCCCCCATTGAACCAAAACTGGAGCGCCTCCGGCTGCTTTGATTGGGCATTATGTGCCCGTCCCATGGAGGTCTTGGCGCCAGAATTGCCTAGGGGCCCTGCCAAGCACATGCGGGTTCGAGAGAGTTTGCGGCCAAAGGCGGTGGGAGATAGCTCTTCTGAGCGAGGAAGATCCTCTGTGCTGAGGGCATGCCGGGCTAGCTCTTCTTTGGTCTCAGAGGTGCGGCCGTGTAGGTTCACATGGTACTTTGGGTGACATTGTCTGAGGACCTGAGTTATAATCTCCGACTCGAAGGCACTAGGTTTTGCCCTTCGTGTGAGTTCCTGCAATGCGCGAACATATTGAACCATGCGTTCGTTCGGATGTTGCGTTGGGGACTCGAGTTCTCTCAAGATTTGTATCTCGTAACCAGGTGGCAGGAAATCTGCTCGGAATTGCCGCTCGAACTCCGCTCGGCTGGTGAACGTAGGTTGCAGCCTTAACCAACACGCAGCGATAGACTGTAGAGCGAGTGGGAGTATTCTGCTTATCACGAGGGATTCCGAGGCGCCTGAGGCGGCTTCGTAGACGTCGAGCTCACCCAAAACGTTAGCGATTGACTTGGCGTCGCTGTAGCCGTGTACATCGGCACCGTCAGCTGGGCACGCAGCTCCGGCTCCTGTAACTTCTGCACGGTGAGACGCTGTGTGACCGCATCACACGTGGCTGCCACCTTCCGTAGCAATTCGGCTTCCGCATTCACCAAACCTGCTCCGGGATCCACGCTTGCTCCAGGCTTTTCGCCATCCTTCGTCTTGGACCGTAGTGTGGGAGACATGGCGGGAAAAAATAGAAACGCCAAGCAGACAAGAAAAACATGTGCGGCAACAGACGGTAACTCCACTCGAGAAAAATAAACACGCCCCCAAAGCGGTAAACACGCCCCCGCGTGACTAAGCAATGCTTTGAGGCTCCAATTCAACGAGCAATCGCGCTGTCGCTAATAACAGCACTACTTCGAAAAGAAACACCGCAGTTGAAAAAAAAAACTTGCCGAAAGAAGAAACCCAGCCCCGTGTCACTCTGACAGAAGGGCAGCAAAAGTACGTTAGGCGCCATGTGGTAGAGTTGCCTTGCTGCATGCCTTTCCGGGAGGAACAACACGAAGCCGGGGTTTCCATAACTAGAAACTACATTTATTAGAGTAACAGGAATCCGTTGTTAGTATTAAAGTATAACATTGTGATAGCGTTCGACCGACACGTCTCCATGACCTCGGTCCGTCTCCTCCCTTCTGATGGCGTGTCTTCTTTGTTATAAGCTCTTGCGCCTGTCCTACGTGGGCAGTTGTGCGCCTCGGACGTTGTCCACTTTGGGCGGTCGGCAGCGGCTCCTGAGCGTAGTGGCAGACCCTCGCTTCCACAACTGTAAGCCCAAAATCAATGATTCGCGCATGCCTATTATTTTCAGTATGAAGCCAAAGGCGAACCAAGTATACTTTGTCTCTTCCTATGATGGACTAAAAGCCAAAGCCACGGGCCGCCAGGCCCAATCACGTTCCACGCTAAACGCGGACATGATTAACATTGATGTGTGATGGACGAATAAAGCTCCGAACTAAAGAGCGCTGCATCATTTCAAGTGATTCGACACTGCAAAGAGCATGTATGTCACGGCTTTCTTTGCAATGCAATATTTACGAGTCATTCAGTGCTATTCTTTTTGAACCGCTGTCCGCCCATCTCCCCCAGTGATCCGAGACGCGGGAACGCGGGCACCGGTACGTGCGTCGAAGAGAAATACCACGCAATTTCTAAATGGCTCGTGATTGGATCTGGCGCTTCGTAGCTTTGGCCTTTAGTTCATCGTAGGACTAAGGGCCATAGTCAGTTTTATCAGTTCAACTTCAATTTAAAAAAAGCATCTCCACTCGCAAAAGATGAACGAAGATGTCTAAATATACAGCCCAGGCAGCACACAGTATTGCGCCGATATAGGATCAAATCTGAAAGATTGGGCCGTTACCATTTTTATCCAGCCAATATCTGTGAAAAAAAGAATGGGTCGCGCCGACGCCATCGTGACATAGACCCCTTTCAAAAATCACCTGCCGATTACGGGACCACTTCACAATGGCGAAGCGACTGCATCGAGGAACGTGCAAGTCATTCCCTAAGATAGCGAACGTCGGGGCGCGGTCAGCACTACGAGTCGACCATCCAATCAAACAGCGTCGAAAGTGCAACGTCACTGCGATCATCACCTTTTTTAATGTGTGTTTTTTTTCAGTGTGCCGTGACGTTGAGGTTTTAGTCCGCCATTGTACAGGGATTTCACAGCTGCGAACAGAGTACCATATTTTGAAAGGGGTCTATACCGTAGGCGACGCCGTTCTTGGTTGAGTGTCAAGAGTGTCCTGCGTGAATGGGCTATGCCGGCGAGGTATTTCTATTTCTTAACCGCCCAAAATCCGACGTTAAAAAGCAAAGGAAAACAAGATTAATAAGCAAAACGGAATCTGCTTACTTTTAACGCGGGAAACACACCCTGCTCTGAAGCCTTGAACAAACTGTTGCGCCCTCATTTTGGGTATTAAAAAATCACACGACTGGGCCTCGCACAACTTATAGCACCTTCACTGAGATTTCATTTTTGTGTGTAGTTCTGAAGAAACAATGCCGCAAGACAATCGAAAGTGCCGAATTCATGACGCCCCCGCTAGAGTACGGGATTCTTATCTCTGCCTGGTGACACCAAAACATCTAGCATCCCGATGCAATTTTTTTTTGGTACGCGTGAAAGACGAAATGTCCAACGAGCCTGAATGTCCATCGAGACGGAAGATCCAATAATGGATATACAGGCACGTTGGACATTCAGGCGCGTTGGACATTCCGTCTCGGTTGGACCTTCCGTCTCGTTGGACATTCAGGCTCGTTGGACATTCCGTCTCGGTTGGATCTTTCGTCTTGATGGACATTCTGGCTCGTTGTATATTCCGTCTCTGTTGAATCTTTTGTCTCGTTGGACATTCAGGCACGTTGGACATTCCGTCTCGCCTGTCACGTGCTAGAATAATTTGTCTTCTTAATTATAGAGACTTGTGTGTGTATTTAATCCGCGTTCCTGCAGGCATTGCCGTAATTTCGTCATACTAAAATGTCATGCCGCTGAAGACGACGTTGGCGGACCGACAGAGAAACATACACCAGACACAAATATTATAATTCCATCTATAGGAAGGCATCATGGTTAGTTAGCTGAGTGCCGATGCGCAGCTACGTACCCATCGGTTAAAGGTGTCGATTGCACGACGCCAAACGCTCCTTTGATATTGACAGTTCAAATGTTTCGAATGTTTCGATGACATAGGTCAGCCAATTTGAAATATATAATAGGGATCTGGTGTCCGGGTGTTCTAGTGCATCGCACTTGAGGGACGTCTATGAAAGCCGTGCTTCAGATCCCAGGAATTTCTTGTTCGATCCTCATCCCTGCCCGCTTCGATCTATTGATGAGCTACGTATGGAGACCCGCATTGTAAACACATGACCGCGCGCCAGCGCCACTGACTATGCGCAGAGTCAATTTTTAAATTTTTCAAAGGAGCTTTGGAAGTTGATGCGAGGCATAAACAGTTTGCACAAGCGTAATTTCTCAATTATAAAAAATAAAAATATCTTCTTTAAAAAAAACAATCTACATGTAACGCGCTTATAAATGCACGGGGGTGGTTGGGGGTGGGACCCACCAATTTATGAGTAAATGCACAACAATCATGTGAATTCGACAAATTTTTATTTTGTTCGGTTATCTTTGGAACAGCGAACTAGTTTACATACGCATGCATTCCCTGCCAGTAGGTTTGTATGTCACAAACTAGAGCGATAATACTGGTATCACGAAGTAGGAAATTTTTTTTTTTGCATGTGACATGCATAGTGCTTTCAAAAGGCCCGCGATCCTGTCGTGGTAGTTGATGGCGGGTTGGTACGTGGAAGCTTGACTGCTGCTAAAGGACGCGAACGGATCTATCTCTGCGTGCAGCAGAAGGTTCACACCAGGATGTATCAATAGCCTGCATCCTGTGTGAATATAACAATAGATCGTTCCACATGGCTTTTTATTCTTCTAGGATAAGCGTATTGCACCGCGAATCCGGCCAATTCGTCGAAATTACATTGGTCTCTGGACAACTGGAGGAAGTACAATTCGTCGAATAGGGCAATTCGCGCTAGGCCAATTTGCAGAATGGAGAATGGAGCGAAAGTGCCCGTTTGTCGAACGGTCGAAAAGAGTTAATTAGGGTAGGGTGTGTAGATAGCCGGGGACAGTGAGGGTCAACAATAAGACCCTCTTTTCAAAAAAGAGAGCATGACAAATGCAGCTCTCAGAATTTACAAGGGTCCGATAGTGAATCGTACCCGGTTCGTTAAAAATTATAAAAAAAGTAGGTTCCTACGTGAATATGTTCACTCGCGACTCTAGCATAATGAAATTAGGGAAGATCGAGCGAAGGGTTGACCTCCTGATCCTGTGGTGATATGTGCACTTGTAATTTGCTCATATGAATAAATCGCGGTCGCACTGTCGCGGCGGGTCTGCGATAGAATCACAACCAGTTGAAATACTGCCGCGAGCGCAGCTGACCAAGCAGGCAGCGCGCTCGTGGCCTAACGGTTATCGCGCGTGCCTTCCGCGCAGAAAGCCAGGGTTCGATTCCTGGCCGCGGGGACGCATTTTTGTGTACTCTGAAGTAAATGTTCTGGTAAATTCGAGAACGGTGTTGCTTGTTCGAGGTCAGAATGTTCCACACGCAGAACCTTCTACGCCGATTCTTCCAGAACCCCACGCGTGTACATAAGGGGCTCCGCGTGGCGAGCCGCAGTCAGTTTCGCCTCAGCGTTCGATCTTGCTGCTTCGCCGCCTTCGACGCCCGCGACGCTCTCTTGTTATCTACTCTTTTCTTCTGTTCCTTTCTTTATTTTTGGGCACAAGTTCGCCCCATTAAACGTTCAGTTTACTCAGTTATTATCGCCTCATCACTTGTCATTCGTGACAATACGATCGCAGCCTCGGTATGCTACTGGGCGCGTGTCGGTGCGATTGCTGCATGCCACGTGACCAGAAAAGGCAGAGCGGAAACGACGGAAGCCAATCCTAAAAAAGTATTGTATTCATTATTAAAATTACGTACTTGTTGCTTAACAGGTGGTTCACTGCGACAGCAATCTCTTTGGTGGCTGAAGGATGCGAAACTAATCGTCGCGACAGGCGTCGAATCCTGCGGACAATCACCGGACAAAGGCTCACCACTTTAGGACATCACCTGCACAAAAGCTTAAAAGAAGGAACGTTGTATTTATCACTGATTTTTTTATGAGGATCTAATTTTTGTTTTTGGGGACCGAGAAGTCCAATCAGAAATGTCTAAAGCTTTCACCTTCGTTTTGTAAAAAAAAAAAAAAAAAAAAAATGGCGTAATTTTATATCTACACCGACTTGACCTAACTATAATACTAACAATTTTATCCGGCGTTTCTCTCCCATACGGGGGACATCATCTTTGCCCGACTAGGGACGCCAATAAGGAAAATACAGCAACCCGTACAATACGGAAAGAAGACCGTGGCTGGGGATAGGCACGATTAAAGATTCTAAGAACACTCGTGGACCCCACATTTGTTTCCGCGCCAGAGTTCCGACCTTCTAAAAAGCAAACGCGTGACCGAGTGTCAATGGTCAACGAGTTCGGTCTTTGATCTTGTAGCATGTGTGACCTTTTCCACGTCATTTTTTTTAATCATAGAAATAATCTTTATATTTAGATATATATACGAGCAATAAATGTATTGTTTGTTTATTTTATGAAGTCTACAAAATACACGAGCATATATTTTTTTTATTCGGGGGACTTCACAGAGGCAACGTCAGCGGGACAAGCTCAGCAGCACACCAAAATAGCCGTGCATCGAAAAGCCCGGTACCGAAATTACCACGTATACCGGAACGATCGCGTACCGAGATCTCCGCACCGAAACGTCCGGTTTCCCATTTTATCAAACGTATTTTTCACCGCCGTAACTATCAGTAATTTTACTATTCGAAAAAAAGAAATACCTTCAAAACTCTATGCAAGGTTCATTCCATATTCGTTGGATATTCAGACTTGTTGGACTTTCAGGCTCGTCGGACATTCCGTCTCGGTTTAATCTTTCGTCTCGTTGGACATTCAGGTTCGTTGGACATTCCGTCTCGATTGGACCTTTCGTCTCGTTGGACATTCAGACTCGATGGACATTCCGTCTCGATTGGATCTTTCGTCTCGTTGTACATTCCGTCTCGCCTGTCACGTGATCGATTGGACATTCAGGCTCGTTGGACATTCAGTCTCGTTGGACATTCAGGCCATAAGCGCGCGTGAAACAGCGTGTTTGGTTTCATGCTCTCAACGTCTTAGCTTTCACCCATGCTTCGACGGCGTTCAGATTTTTTTTTTGTGTATTTATTTTTTGATTTTGAGGTCGGCATCAGAGCAGGCACGCTATCTGCATGAAGCAAGTCCTGACGTGTCCCATTTTGCGACCCTCCCTGGGCAGTGCAGGTGGCATATACAAAGCAGCAGAGGGAGAATAGCTGCTTTGTCCTCCCCCCTTTGACCTCGTCTTCTGATAAGCCACCACACCCTCTCTTGTGTCTTCGTGTGGCTGTGAACGAGTGTGAAGGCTGCTTCTAGCAAATCAGAGTGGTGGTGCGAAACACGTGACTGCTCTCCGTAGGAAAAAAACGCTTGGACGAAAATTTGTCACGTGACTCGCTCTGGCGCGCTGATGGGGTCACTGGGCCGTAGTCTTTGCCGTATTTCAAGTTATGGTGAGTAGAAGGGGACACGTAGGTCCGGTTTGTGCCCGTCAGGCGTCAGTGTTCTCCTGTTTTTCGTGCGTTGCTGTCGCAGCAGTGATTTTTCGTCTTGAAAAGCCGGGATACGTCCATACTAACTTTTAGGTAATGGTCGTTTATTTCGTCGGAGTCCATGGAATAGACCAGGGGTGGCCAGGCTGACCCGGCCTAAGAGCCGCAAACAAAACCACAAAACTTCCAAGAGCCGCGGGGGGGGGGGGGGGGGGGGGGTGTTCAAGCTTTTGTCTAGAGTACTACACGAAACTCGAAGTACTTTCAATCTATCCGAGTCAAAAGCAGCCCAACTGTACGTAATGTAGCAGTAGCATAAGACTACAAAACCGCAACCTGTCTTGCGATTTAAAACGCGTTCCATTTCTTTTTTTTTTTGGGAAGTGCGGGCGGAGGGGGGTAGGAAAGGGAACCGCCAGCCGCACTTTTACACACGAAGAGCCGCATGCGGCTCGCGAGCCGCAGCTTGGCCACCCCTGGAATAGACCGATGTCACCCAGCGAACTGCGCAGGCGCGCGCATTCCGGAAGTGGTGCCGCCGCCATGATACTTGTAGTTTTCGCTTTCCGGCTTCCCGGCTACATAGGGCTGCGCGTACATCGTAGATTATCGTTTGAAACGCCGCGGTATCAACTTGGATTCTCCTGCATGTCTGCACTTCATAAAATTGTGTTGGTTGTGATGTCTTAATTTGTCAGCAAGCGCAGAAAAGCAGTTCCAGTCGTCTTATCGCTTTAGAATCGCTTTGTCGTCTGCTTCGGCGTCGTCTGCTTCTTCGTCTTCGTGAACGCGTAAGCACACTGTTGTTCACGCAGTGGTCCCACTGCGGCCGCAGGAAAAAAACAACGACGCCACTACTCGAGCTTTCCGGCTGCTCGGATGTCTCAATTGACTTGGAAATTGAACATCTAGTTGAATGGCAAAGAACAAGAAAATTCGAGGAACCATCGGCTTTGTGTAGCACCGTGGAACAGCGTCAAATGTATTGGTGAAAAACTGAGCTTGGTAGTGTTCAGTCTTGTGCATAACGTTTAATCAACAATGAACACGAACTAACTAGACTTTCTCGGTGAGCGATAGTTTTCTAAAAGTTGTTTCATTCTGGTTGACAGCCTGTGTGACAGGGTACAGATGAACTGCGGGGAGAAGCCTGCACACAGAGAAGAAATGATCTACAGAAAGGCCATGCCTGACGCGCCGTAACAATTGTCATCTCTCAAAAAGAAGCGATAATGCAAGATACCTGAAAACTTGGGCTGGAGATGATTTTTCGTGTACAGTTTCTATTCAGTTTCGTTTTGTTTGCGCAAGCTCCAAACGCTAATAGTCGCCCAACGTTGGAAGCTTTTTTTCTGGATCAGGAGCGCCAGCCTAATAGGTCACCACAAATTAGGTTAGGCTCGTTTGTTACATTTCTGTGGGTAAGTGTTGCACTTCTAAATTGCATTATGTGGTGTTTTTTACGTTTTGTATTAAAAAAAAATGAAAACCGCTTCCGAAAAAAGTTGTTTTATTTCAAGTGATGCATATCAAGAATCTCTGCTTTTTTTTAGTGATTGTCTTGATCTTTTGAAGCACAGTTGTGCTTAAAACATGTCGTCACATTAACATTTATAACCACCAAAATTCATTGAGCAAAAAGTGTATTCAAAACGGCCTCACCAACCTTAGTGGGGATAGACCAAAGGATAGACCGCTACGAAGCGAATGCTCAGAGAGATTCCAACGTAAGGAACACTTCGGCACGCTATGTCTCTCGTTCCCTGTAATCTTACACTTTTTAGCTGACGTATCAATGACAGGTCAGTTAAAAATATATAAATTATGATACAAATGGATATAAATTATGAAGCAAATCGCGAAACAAATGGAAAAACGTTATTTTTCCTGTCGCTCTGTCAGGCTCTGTTTACCTTTCTTTGCCGTGCTGCTTTCTTTCGGGAAGACATAATATACGAGGCCTTTTTGCCTGGTGCTGTTATTGTAGCCCCGTGGCATACAACGGGTGAAGCCACCCATTGAAAACCATGAGTAAACACCCGGCTAAACGTCTCGTGCTAACCCGAAAATTTCCAAACGCCGGGCAGGCGTACAATGCGCATTGACGCGGCCGGAAAACTGGTAGAACTACAGGAACCAGCATGCACCGCGGCAGCGGTGGCGTCGCGCAACTCCTGGTGAGATCGGTCAATTATTGTGCTGTGTTTGTTGGACGCGTTTCGACAAAGAGCTGCTCATCGGCGGTCGCGAGACTTCCGCTGAATGTGATCGACAGCCTTCAACCTCGACATTGTGTTTGCGTTGTTTTGTGCTGCCCGGATCGGATTGTGCATCTATCACGACAGAGAGCTGCTCATCGGCGACCGCGAGACTTCCGTTGGATGTGAGTGACCCTTTCATCCCCGACGTTGTGTTTATGAATTGTTCTGTGCTACCCGAATCGGATTATACATCTATCACGGATTGCATGAGATCGTTGTTTTATTTGTAAGTACTCTGCAAGCATTCTTCTGATAGTAGTCTTGATTCCGTCTCAATAAACCATTTTACTGTTTACAAATATGAACTGCCGCTTATGCCCCAAGCAACTACCGGTCGTTCCGTCTTTGCCAGCCTGTCGAGTTTTGCTTACTTCACCAGAGCTAGAAAGCATTAATGTAGCTTTAGGCGAAAGAAAGCATTACTAAACGTTTGAGTGCATTCTAAGAATTTTGTAGCTTTGTCACAAAATCTTAACATTAGGTCACGAATGCTCGCGTTCGAGGTTTGACTGGTTCGTCGTGCATTCGCGACAGAAGAGGATAAGATCCACCTACGTTGTTTTGTTTTTTTCAAATTGAGAAAATAACGTGGTGCACATGTTTCAACTTGTTAGCAATCATTTTTCTGTAAATACATTTTGATGAAATGCTGCGAGGGTCTGTGCCCTGTGGATGTGTTACACATTTTGTATTACCTCTTCTAGTTGAATGAAGGGAGAGTTACTGCGCAGGCGAGCTGGTGAAGGATCATGGTGAAAAAACCCCGAGACTAGGGAAAAAAAACGGGACAACACAACACGTCTCAAAAAAGTTTGAGTTAGTGTTGTGTTGTCCCACGTTTTTGTCACTAGTCTCGGGTTTTATTCACCAGGCTCTTCTAGCTGCAGTACACCCTTTTGGAAGGGTGTACGGCTACCATCACACCCTAATAAAATAGTGTAGAGCAGAATCACACCTTTCTGTGAAGGGTGTAGGAAATTACACCGGTTTTTGAGGGTGTGAGGAATAACGCCTTTTTTCTAGGGCGTTTTGTACACCAATAAGGAGGTGAGTTGTGACCCACGTCATTTACAACAATAAGGGTGTGAAAATGTTTAGTGTGTAATATTACCTTCATGCAGTTCAGATTATAGTATAAACGCGGTAAAGGCAATAAAATAACGTTAGTATAAATAAACACATAAGCACAAACAACGCACTTTGTATCATCACACAAACTCGTTATTCACCTTCCAGTGAAAACTAGAATATTACCACGCATATTTAGAAATATCGACGCAACCACACACGGATAAGGACGAACAAAATGTCATTCTACCAAAAAAAAAACGCCCGGCTGCAGCATTTCACTTGCGTCCCACATGACCAAGAAAGCCCGTAAATAAGTTGTTTCTCACCTGTCGATCGTATCCATACGTCCCACAATATCTGGCACGAAAACATTTGAACACAATCTTTAAGTCTCTCTCTGTGGAGAGAGAGGTCTATCGATAATCGACCAGTGTCATCGTTGGCTAGTTGCCACACATGTCACTCAAGCCGCAGCAGGACTTGTTCCGCGAATCAACGTAAATGCCGTAGTATCAAGCGAACACGAAAAAACTACCCGAGACTGCGGCGACGACAAAAAAACGACGGGTAGGCGGATCAAAAGAATAACACACGCACACACGAGAGCAGCGGCAGCAGTGTGGGAGGCTTAACGTTGTCGACCCATCTCTTGCTCGTGTGCGCTTCCTGCGGTGATGACTGTATTTTTTTCGGTTCCCTTCCCTTCTGAAAGTCTCAGCGTTCCTTTCAAGACAGTCAGCAGCTCACACACAAAGTAAATTTACCAGAATTGTAGCCCGTACAAGGGAATAAGACGTCGCAGCGTACCGGTTCATTCGAAAAGTCTGGGGAGATGCGGGACTGCACGTAGCCCCGCGGTTACGGGTTAATCATAAATATACAATTGGCACTTTCAAACTTGGTGGCGCTTTGTATATTACGTTTATATTACATATAAAATGAATTGTACAAGACTGCGCTTTTAAAACATATATTAATGTCGGATAAACGCTCACGAACACCACCGTGCCGCACGAGAAGAAACTTTTTTTTTCATGTCAATGTTAGAAATTTTCTCACGTAGTTGCGCCATGGACTTCCTTCTCCATTATTTTGACGTAACCACTCGGAGCCCTACGGCCTCTCTTCTAGGAGGTGTTGACCAACACCGCCATTGTGCGAGAGAGGAGGGTCGAGAGAGAGCTGCGCGGCGAAGACATTCAACTCCTCGCCATCTGTGCATGCTTCCACTCCAGGGCTTTCGGCTTTTCTAGAAGGCTCGGCTTTCGCGCCAAATAAATAATGAGGGTATCCTCGTATTTTGAAATCATCAGCGTGCCCGTATCGGTTGATGAGGGACAGACACGTAAAATTGACGTCGATCTTTTACAGTGAACGACAAGTTCGATTGTGCGCGTAAAAAAACATAGTGGAAAAATGAAGTCGACAAATTCTTAAACCAATATTGTCAACATGTATAGTCGAATATTGCTCTTATTTCAGTCAATGAGAGAATAATTATTTCCATTTAAGCCGTTATGATCAGAGTTTGGTTAATCGGGAAAGACACACCTACGGTTTTGGGTTGCACACGTCACGACAAAGACCAACGAATAAAGCGACCCTTTAAATCGGCTGAGAGGAAAAGCAACATGGAAGTACAACAACGGTGCCTTACTCCCATTTGCGTACGCAAGCGATCATATGAGCCTAGCGACAACCAGTGGCTTTCTCGTCGGAAGTCGCAGTGCCAGTCTATGTACAGAAGTATACGCTTGCACCGATATTTAACGACTTGAAAACGTATTCTACGTATGGCGATTTTGTCGAACAGTCCAATGGGGGGCCAAACGACAGAAGAAATCGTTCGTGTTATCGTCCCGCGGGGAGCTTCATTCACCGGCATGTTCATCGTGCATTACGTGAACATCGCTGTAACGTAAACGAATGAGCGGTCCTCTTAGGTTTTCGAAAGTTACCGGGCTGGGCAAAGAATGGATTTTTGCCCCCTTTGGGGTATTGTAAGAGAACTGAAGGCATGCGGCATTTGAGGCTAGGCGCTGAACCTCATAAAGGACTTTCTATGCGATCGAAGGTTCTAAGTGAAGATAGGAGACACCCAAGGACTCGAGACGCCGAACAGCAAAAGAGTACCGGAGGGACCGGTGATATCGCCAATCTTCTTCAACGAGCGCGATGGCGGGTCTTCCGGTCCACCTTGGAGCGATTGAAGGGCTAGGTTGTACCACATATAAAGATAATATGACGCTCTAGACCCGCGGAGGATCCTTGGGGTGGTAGAAATTAACGATGCAATACGTCATAGACGTAGCCTTCCAATGTCCCACGGAGGTCCGAATAAAAGTGTTCAACTGAAAAGAGGGAATACATGGTAGCCGCCATGCCCGAGACCACCGGAACAAAGTCGCCAATTCTATTCAACTCGAGATTAACGGGCAGGACAAAGAAGAAAACAAAACGCACCAAAGTCATTGGAGTTACATTCGAACAAACGGCAAGAAGTACGGAATGGCTTCTGGAGCTAGAAAATGCCTGGGCAATGAGGCTCCCGCTAATTAAAGGGGCAGTGCAACGGTTTTAATGTTGAAAGAATTGCCAGTTTGCATTTTTTATATTGTTTATACAAGCCCAAGTGACCAAAAACGCGTCACCTTTCCCCGAAAAACTGCTATTCTGCTGCGTAATCGCAAGGCAAAAAACGAATTATTTGCCGATCTGCAGCCGCCTGTGGCGGCTACGGGAACTTAAATGACGACGTCTCTGGGGGTACGCGGAAGTCAACAAACCCTGCCCCCCTCCGCTGCTACACTCGCCGTCAGCCCCGTGGCGAATCGTCCTTTGTGTCCATCGCACGCCACGACCTTCGACGAGGCTAATCCTTTGAAAGTCGACAATCACGGAGGAAGCGGCTGGGGTCTCTGAAGAGAGGGCCCAAGGTGAAACCACGTGAACCTCCACAGTACGTCACTCGAAAGTCAGCGTGGAGAGTTGAGGCACTTAGACATTCAATTTGTTTCATTTTTTTTTTAAATAAGAACTAGCGCTCGCAAGAAACAGCGGTTTTCGGTTTTTTGTTCCATAGGTGACGCAGATTAATTTCCGCAGTTAATTGGCCAAAGTTTGAAAATCGTTGCACTGCCCCTTTAAGGAGTCAACGACCAAGCCAGGGGGTGTTGACGAGAAAGCCCTTCGCATCTAGACGGAGGCCCTGCTCACGTCGAGGGCATTGCAGTTGGAAGAGCCCCAGCCGAGCAGAAGGGAAAAGCTCCAAAGACTGAGCCACAAGTTCATGCGGATAGTCACGGGCGTGACCAGATACACGCTGCATGAAATGCTAAAAAAATGAACGAACAAACCGTATCGAGGGCAGGGCTGAAACATAGAAGATTACCCAACTCCAGAGACTGCAGCAAACAAGGAATGGGTGTAGACTCCTGCAGGATCTGGTGTAAGGCACTAACAGTAAGGCACAGCTGGGAGAGCCTCTACCCAGCGTGGCAAGATGCGAGGCAGTCCGTGAACATTGACACCTCTCAAAGCCCTGAGCCAGAGGAAGAGAGCCAGGGCGGCCACACTGCATGCTGTTTGGTGCTTAGAGGTACGCTACACGGACGCAAAATACATCGGGAGAGCCACGGCAGCAGCTTGCTAGGACACGAGAAGAAACAAGGAATGAGCGGAAGCACTACTGGAAACAACGTTTCCGGTAGTGCCCTGAGTTCGTCTGAGAAGCCGAACTCAGGGCAATAATGGCGGAGGTCAAAGACATACAGAACAACCCTGTGACGTCAAGAAAATGCAGAACTTTCACGGACTCCCAGGAGGTGATCACCACCACCAGAATCAGCAGGGCAAAGGTCGCATGTTCAAAGAGATTAAGAAGATCGCGATTGAGCCTCAACCAAGACGCACCGACCTGTACAAAGTGTGACTTTCCGGACACAGTGCAATCAGATGGAATGAGAAGCCACGAAGGGCCGCAGTGGAGGCAGCAAACTGCAGCTCCGCGTCATACAAGACCTCTTAATCTAAAGGACCCCTGATGGTAGATCCGCATGAGCAGACCGAACTTGCCAGGCAGGCGCGAATGGCCTACCTCAAGGGGATTTTGCCGACGAGAAAGATATTTTCTTTGTAATCATGAATCCCGGCTTTTGGAACATTTTTGCAAGAAACATCCAGTGCTGGAGATTTTTTTAGCAGATGAGAAATTGTCCGAATTCAACGCATCAGGCCCCAGACGGCACTCACGCCGGCGGAGCTAGTGAGCTTTGGACTAGTTAAACCGGAATAAGTACAAGACCAGCACCGGAAACAATGTGGCAAACCTGCAGCACATCTTCAGGGAATGCAATGACTAAACAATCATAAGAAGAGAAAGCGATTCCTCCAAAAAGAGGGCAGCAATGTTAAGAACGCGAGACTCATGAGTCCGACCCAACGGCTTGCCAGAACAAAGGAAAACCCTCCTTGACTCAGTGTCCGATTACATAGGAATATCTGGGACCCATCCACCCATTTAGTCTTGAAGTCATCATCTGTTCCCTCCTCCACAGTCCGTTTACCTTGCCTCTCCTTACTTATGGAAAGACGGTCAAGTTAGACCATCCCCCAATAAAAAAAAAGTAATTTTAGAGCGCAGCTCTTAGGCGCCCGTCTCCGGGTTGAGCGGCGTCGCCATCGGCGTAACCGCGCGCGTTGCATTATGGGAAGTCACAGTTTTTCCCCTACATTTAGCGGAGAAACTGAATTGATCTTGAGGGCACGCGACGTAAATTTCGCCGACAAATTTAGCGGGTAAACTTTTGCTAAACTTTCCGGTAAAAATAGTGGGAAAAGTTTCGGCTAAATTTAAGGGGATATTTTTCCGCTAAATTTAACAAGGAAATTCCCCAGTTAAATTTAGCGAGAGGCGAGGAGGAGGAGAGGGTACGGAGGCGGAGAAGAGGCATACCCTCCCCTCCATACCCTCCTCTCCTCCCCCTCAAGTGCTGCGCTCTGATTTCGCAATGAAGGGAATTGTAAACGTCTCTCTTTTCTTTCCTTTTTTTTATTGACTTGTTATCGAGCATGACCAATGCATGGCCTCAAATCTTTTCGATAAGTATACCATGAGAGACAACAGCGAAAATTCCGTTGACTCTACGGAGAACGAATATTTTGGTATGTACTGCTCGTCGATGCTTATAACCGCCTTTGTTTCGAATAACATTTGAAACGCAAATGTAAACAGAGATAATTATTTTTACTAGAATTATTCATGATCTGTATTTCATATGTCATTCCACCTTGCAGTCAAGAAGATATTTGCAAGCTCGGAAACCGGCATTCTTAACAACGGGGATGACAAAATTAGTTTAGATGTCCAGCTGAAATATTGCGTTTTTAAAATTTCAGATTTAGGTACCATCTTTACGTGGAGGGCGTTTCAAAAACGAGTTAAAATAGTTAAAAAAGAGCACTTGAATGTAAAAAAAATATATTTCTTTTTTAAAACATCATCGACCTCGGCGGACGTCATCTAGTGTACTAATGAAAAGGAGTAATTATCAGTTGCACTTTCTAAATTTCACTAATTAACTTTTTTAAATGTAGTTAACATTTATGTCAGGGATATGCTGCACGACGTCCAAATATGCTATAGCACTTGTCAGAACTCGGCATATATATTCTTCTCCACCCTATGTGAGTGCGAAGCAAGGCTGTTTAGTGTCCACCGTATGGAAACCAAGTAAGAAAACGCAAGAAGCCACACATTGAAAAGACGTCACGGATTATGACGCGCTTTTTCAACGATCACGTGAGTCATCGACAATGCGAAGCTGTCAAGTTGGCTCGCGCTGAGGAGCTAGCTGCCTGCGCCCACTGCGGAGCCTGACGTCGCTTTTGGCTGCCACTTCCGTCGATCTTTTTCGGGTTGGTTTCGATATCTCAATCTGCCGCTACCTAAATTTGCCAGAAAATAATGCACAGTAGAATAGTTTGGATTCTGAGAAAAGCTCTGTCATAATTGAATTGCAAAAAAAAAAAAAATAATAATCTCAAATTTCGAGGTATCTGCTAAGGCGAACATTTCGAAAATTAGGTAATATATTTAAGCAGACTCTTTCGATAACAATAACTTTACATTCGAAACCCGACGTCCGTGCGTCGCGAGCGATAACGTTATTACGAAGGCAAATTTTTTTTTTCTACTATTATTATTTGGACGCCTCTTTTTTATTATTATACTCGGCCATGGGTAACACTTTCTATGTCTATTTAGGCAATGTCAAAATAACGTATTGTGCGGTCGGTGACCTGCAATGAAATCCAAACTTCTCGCGTTTTAGTGACCGGTACAAACTTGGCTAACAATTTGGCCCGTCAACCGCAAAGTCTGTGCAATGCCTAGAGGGTCCCATTACCCCATTAATTAAGGATGACTATTTTTTTTTCGCCCAGTGATATCTCACAATGCCCGGGCAAGTTCTCTGAGTAACGCTTAAACAGTAAACCGTCCAAACGCAAAACACATAAAAAAAAGTCAATCTAATTATCTATTAGCAGCAGGCCGTGTGTACAGGGGCTTCATTCAATTCCTGGAATACATTCTGCAAACACAACGGTATAAAAATTAAAAACGCCGAAGAGAAAACTAAAAGCTAATGTAAGCAAGGCAGAATCACGTCTGCGTTTAGAAAGAATACCGTTGAAATAAATTACTAAAGTCGAGAAAGAAGGCGATGAGTCTAAGGAATACAAAAAGGAGTGATCCTCTTTCAACCTAATTTTGTTTTCAACGAGAATATTTCTTTTAGAAAAACGCAAGAACATGAGCAGACCTTATTTGTTAATATTTGGGTAAACACTGCAATTCATTATCCGACAAAACCGTGAGCAGCGATGTAATGAGGTCGCAATGTAATAGGGTTACGGCGAATATAACTGACGCTTAATAAAATACAATGATATTTTTTGCTAATTACTACTGGAAGGTATTTCAAAATATTGACAATGAAAACTGACAGTGTTCAACCGCAATCTAGGGCGTTAATTAATGAAGAACCCACAGGCGTGACCCTAAAGAACCGAGCATCTCTGGATTGTTTTTTTTATGTATGGTGATATTATCTTATTTCACACGATTCATTTTAGCCACGTATGTATGCCTAAGAGCTCAGCTCATAGCCCTAAATTGAACCTTATATAAGGTGAATAAATGACTGTTGAAAAGCCTGAGAATGCAAATCACAAAGTAGGTGAGGCCAGGTCCAGTGGTGGATAACGTAAGCTAAAACGACCAAGGGACGACCGAAGCATACATGCGGAGCTGCCTCCACGTGAGAATTTGAACTAGCTTCCAAGATATAGCATGCGGACGAAAGTGTTGTGCCCACTGCTGTCCGACTTGGCCAATTACCTTAATTCTTGTCCGTTTTTTTATAAGCACTTTGATGTTGCTCCAGTTGACACTTTGCTAAAACCCAAACGCCTTCATTGTCTCGGCGCGTTGTTTCTGTGCCAGTGATATCATCTTTTTAGATGTCTGAGCAGTCCAAAGTGACGATAAATAGAAAGATAAGGCTCTAATCCACGCTGTGAACGTGGTTAGACAGCAAAATTGTGGGATCACCTGCAACGATTGCCCACTGCACTATATACCTTGTTTATGGCAAACACCACCAGGTAGTGCTCCAGCCTTTGACATCCCAGAGAACTTCCGGTTTAAAAAATGAACGAACGACAAGTTTCCATAGCAACGAGGCCACTTTA
This sequence comes from Ixodes persulcatus, assembly GCA_013358835.2. Lineage (NCBI taxonomy): Eukaryota > Metazoa > Arthropoda > Arachnida > Ixodida > Ixodidae > Ixodes > Ixodes persulcatus. The sequence goes on along the minus strand of JABSTQ010011080.1, from coordinate 75,584 downwards.
ACATCGCAGCTTAAACTGTAGACTAAACGTTTAATCACCGATTCTCCAGGTGAATGCCAAAAGAACTAAGGAGTGCGAGATCTGTTAAAATGTTTCTAATATTTCTGTAAACCAACTTGCCTCCTCCAAGATGGAATTTTGTACAGCCAAAGGCCCTCGTTAAATCTCCAGCTTTCTTGTCTGTGTAGTATTTATGGTTTCTAGCACTGGTGACACAAGCAAGCTCAAGAGGCTTGCAAAGGCATTGCGACCGGAAGTGGCTTGGGACGCAAGCGGCAGTTCAAGTTTGTAAACAGCAAAAGGGTCTATACCAAATGATTGACAAAAGAAAATTAAATCCACTGTGCCAAAACGTTTTTATATATGAAAGACGTCGTACGCTGCCGTTGCCGCGGCAGCTTATGCAACCGCAATATTTACGGCGAAACGCATGCGGGGAGCGCTACATGGTTATCATCTATAACGTGGTTTTGACACTTGTCTTACGGTTTTCTTATTGAAAGGGCAACTCCGGCCAAACCTCAAAATAAAATAAATTACTGGTATCGCTGTAGTGACACAAAATATGACCCAAGCCAAAATATTACGTCAGGGGGACGCCGCATTCTGAACTAATGTCGATAATAAAAGTGCGACCCGCCGCGAGCCGCTGCTCCCTAGCGGGCGGCCAGCGGGTTGCCGATCGCTAAAGCAACGTTGGGCCGTGACGTCAGGATTGTTCTCTTTTTTTCCTCCGGTCCGGACGGGCGCACACTTTGCGCGGTCGAGCAGTGTAAAGTGTGCTTCTTTGAGGGAGAGAAGGGAAAGAAAGTGTTCTTTTCACCTTGCTAACGTTCTCTGTTTTCCTCTATCACCCACAAAAACTTTGGCTAGCCTTGAGAAGGAAATGTCTGCCTATAGAACTTTTGTTTTGAGTGCGGCAAGTTTTTTTTTTTATATTTTTACAAATTAGATTTACCACCTAGAAAAACTTATGTGGTAAATTAGTGTCGTAGCTTACAAATTCGGCTTTTACGCGCCCGAGGAAAAAAAGAACGAAAAAACAGCCGTGCACAGCCCAGCACAGATGTGTTCGACGCCGCGGCCCCCGCCGGAGAGCCTCAAAGCTTCGTGTCTGGGACTGACCCGCAGCGCCAAAGCGAGAGGGCCCCCAGTACTGTACGTCACTGGCAGAGAGGCGTAGAGCAACGCCGCTCCATCCACGGAGCCCCAATGACAATTTAGGCCTAGCGATGAGTACGGAAGACCGCACGACCGGCGACAGCCGCCGAGTACGGCACCGAACGAGTTCACGGGTTTTCCAGTCGCTAGCTTTTGGGTATACGCACTAACTCTTGCTACATATGCTGGATAACTACCACGTATACAGAATTCAAACAAAATCAACTTAGCTTCTATCTTTAGACGGCTAGCGCAACAAAGGTAGGTGCCGCTTGGCCTGCGTACTCGTTGAACGAGAACGATCCTGACGTCACGTCCATATAGCCGCTGATGTCCAGCGTTGTCGGGGCCTCCAGCGGCTAGTTCCGATTTTGTTGGCCGCGCCCCAAACAAAACTTTGAGGCGTCTAAATCTTTAAAACTACGCACAATAACGCGAAAAAAATTACACCTTGTAATTCAGGGATGCTGACTGCGCTAAAAAAAGTCATAATCCCAAAATCGAAAGTATGAACTGGAGTCGCCCTTGAAACAAGTGCCAAAACCACATGGTAAGACACAAGGCGAGCGCGAACGATGATAAGGCGAGCGAAAGGTTTTCTGTCGACAATTTTATCTCTCGCCTACGGTTCTGTCGACGGACACAAAAAAACCTGACCGAGTCATATATAGCTTCCCTGTAAAACAATCCCAGAAGGAGATCGTGCGCAATACCGGCGCGCGGTTTTCGTAATCAAGCTGAGTCGGGTGTCATATTGCACGTGATCCCTCCCCCCCAGGGTCACGTGACTCCCCCCCCCCCCCCCGAGGTCACGTGAGCCCCTCCCCCCCCCCCCCCCCCCAGAACACGTGACCCCTCCTGCTAGGGATGCCGCGAACTTTTTTCGAACCGAAGGTTCGATGATCGAATCAAGGAGTTCTAAAGGCTCGAAATATTTCGAATTTTCGACCTTTCTATATAGAGAAATTCGACGAAGTCGAATTTTCGAACTTATTAAACTAAGAAGTTCGACGCTTTTCGAAATTTCGAACTTATTACGCTGCAAAATTTGATGCTCGTCGAACTTTCGAACTTGATACACTAAAAAAATCGATGATTTTCGAACTTTCGACCTTCTTTTACTAAAAGTTCGAAGCTTTTCGAACTTTCGAACTTCCTACGCTAAGAAATTCGATAAGTTTCGAACTTTCGACCTTATTAATCTGAAGAATTAAAAAATTGTCGAACGTTCGATTCCTGAAAAATCTGAAGTTCGACGAACTTCGAAAGACCGGCAGGCGGTTTCATTTGGACTCAAGCAGTAAGGTACATTCGTAATTTTTTTTTTTTTTCAATTTTACATGCGGTGCCGCATTCCTTGCGAAAGACAATGCCGTTTATTTCAATCATCTGGCATGCTTGGTTTTAAAGAAATAGATTCAAGAAGGAGCGAGGAAGGACGACGGGTTTTTGACAATTGTCGTTTGTGCCATATTTAAAGCGCGCTATAGCCGAAGCTATTTATGGTAGAGATGTTAAACTTTTTAAGAATGATCTATGTATAGCCTAGGTAAGTGTCGTCTTAAGGTATGATTATTGTTATTCAAGACGAGTTTCGAAGAAATATCCAAACATCTATCTACGGGCAATTATTCCCTAAACTTGGTAATTTTTTTCGTCTTCATTGTTTGAGGTATCGCATTTAAATTACCACAGACAGTACATATCATTACCATCTGCAGAATACAAAATAATGTATTTATTGTTTTTTTTTTCACGTTGTGGAATAAATTAACTCATGGGAGAAGATTTCTAAAATTGTTCAAGTTCAGCACGTCATAACAAAAAAAAAAAAAAACAATTTTAATTTTTTTTTTTCATTTCACGTTCCTGTGACGAGTTTCTTCTAGCCTGTACACATTTTGGTAGGAGAAACTTGTTTCATAGTTTTGGGCCTCTGAATATGCAAGAATACAACACTTCCGGCGGGTTCTTGATAGTGTTTTTTTTTTTCTCTCCAGCTTTTTATTTTCGCATTTATTGTTATGTTTATTTATTTATTATTTTTTACCAATGGCACAGTTATTTAGGTCGAAAACACATAGCTTTGAACTTCCGAGCACTGAGCATGTGACGAGTAGTGCCTTCTGACAACGAGTTTCCGACAATGACCATCTACGCGATCTTTTATGCAGTGAAGAGCGACAGTAGCTATACATATTCCTAAATAATTTCGGATTAAAATAAGCTCGACCATGCCCTCTTTCCCTGTATTGTTTACTTTAACAGTCCGAAATATCTGGGGGGGGGGGGGGGGGGGAGAGAGAGACTGGAGCCCCTCGTTTTTCCTCTTCCGACGCCACTGGTATGGTAGAACGCTCCTCGACCTCAAGTTGTATCAGCTTCTGTGCTTTTTGCTCGGCGTTTCTTCCGTCCCGGAAAATAAACCTCCAAAGCAATTACAAACAAAAAAAAATGTCAAGGTGCAGGCGAGTTGATATATGTTGATCATGATGCAAAATCCCGAGACTGGGAATGAAATTCGCAAGAAATAGTGTAGGAAGAAAGAAAAAACGGGACAGGATAACGTCTCGAACTCAGCTGAGTTGAGTTTGAGACGTTGTCCTGCCCCCTTTTTTCTGTCTTCTTACACTTTTTCTTTCAAATTTCATTCCCAGAGCTGAGTTTGAGGCGTTATCCTGTCCCCTTTTTTCTGTCTTCTTACGCTTTTTCTTTCAAATTTCATTCCCAGTCTCAGGGTTTTGCATCATGTACAAACTAAACTTACTATATGCCAGCGTCACTTGGGCGGCGTTCGATCGGATTACTACCAGCGTGCAAGGGGGTAGGGAGGCAGTTTGCCAGATCGCTTCAAGGTTTTTCTGAGCCTCAACCACCTGCCTGCCCCTGGCAGTTTCAAACTGGATGAGTATAGACCTTTTCTGTGTACTCTCGTCTCCAGCCACCTAATAGGCATATCCGGTATGGGCGACGAAAAAGTAATCTAACGATTCAACCTGCAAATAGTAAAAAAATAAAGGGGAGGCAAAACGAGAAAGTGTGACGGTTACGCTTATATCCTAAATGCCCTCTATTGGCGTAGCAAAGGCAAAACAATGTTTTCGCCCATACTGGAAGTGACGTCAATTCAAGATGGCGGCGCACTTGCAGAAAAGGTCTATAGTTAAACATTGCGTTCCTGTGATCACTACTTCATGATGCACGTTAATGACCACCCCGGGCTGGCAGTCACAATTACCGATCTATGGTCAAACGTCACTCTGCACTGGCAAATATTGCAACACATCCGGGAAACTCGTCGTCTCATTTAATTGCCTGACCAACTTCACGCAGTCTAAATATCACACCCGAACTTTTCTAAACCTGATTTCGTGAAAACCAGTGAGGCGTGAAAACGTTATTTGAAACTGAAACTGTGGTGGAACATTAAAGGGATACTTAAACGAAATTTGAAATATATCCGTCGTGTTCGAAAATAGGTTGAATATGATCCACAATATCCGTAAATGACAATCGCACGTTTGTATTTTGAGCCTGGTGGCTGTATTTTTTGTTATAAACGGCCCACTCTAGCAAGCGCTCGGAGAAGGCCCAGCTGAGAGCACGTGACATCCGACGCAATCGTGACGTAGGTCGTCTCGGGACGAGCAAAGCTACCGCGAGGCTGACGTCGAGAGGATGGCCTAGTCGTTCCAGCCACCGAAGCGGCTGCTTTTGTACGAATTTTGAGTGACGGGTTAATCTTCTATAATCTTGTAGGGGGACAATAGCTACTTCTGGGACCCACAAAAGGGATTCTCGGGAAGAGGGGAGTTCCTCCTTCTCCTCTTCTCTCGTCGTGGACGGAGGCAAGGCACTCACCGTCACTAGCTGTCAAGGTTCCTAGACGGGCATTACAAACGAGGCGTTAGCGACATCCACCAGGTGCTCTTTGCTAATCGTTTAATCCGTTTTAAAATTTCTTTTCGGGACTTTTTTAACAAGATATTGGTATGTTCAATGTGATACTGCTCCTTTGAACACATACATACCATAAAATAAGCGCCGAAATTTCGTTGTAGTATCCCTTTAAAACCGGACCTCGAACTTTGCGCACTTGGACTTCAAAGAAATTAGAAACCTTCTAAGTTTTTTTTTTTTTTTTTTTTTTTTTTTTTAAAAATTGGCTTTGAAAGGGAATCGAAACTTTCGAACTTTTCGAACTTTATGTAGAGAGAAATTCGAAATCTTCGAATTCATCAAACTTTATGTTTATAAGAATTCGAAACTGTCGAATTTTTGGAATTTCAGATCCAAAGAAATCGAAACATTCGAATCTCTCGAATTATCAAGTTAGGAAAGTTCGAAATCTTCGAATTTCTCCAACCTCAAGTAAATCAATATTCGAAATAATCGAACCCGAACTTTTAGAAACCGTGAAAGCTTCGAACTTTTCGAATTCGTAACTCCACGATTTTTGAAAGTTGCGAATTTTTCGAATTCGAACCTCCGTACGGTTGAAAATATCGAAACCTTTCGAATTCGAACCTAGGGTGGTTCGCGGCATCCCTACCTCCTGCCAAAGGGAGGAGGAGAAGGGGAGGGAGGGGGAGGAGGGAGGAAGAGGGGAGAAGGTGAAGGAGGAGGATCAAGAGGAGGGAGGAGGGGAGGAAGAGTAGCAGGAAGGATGAGGAGGTAAGGACGAGGGAGGAGCGGTATACCCTCCCCTTAGAACCCTTCCCCCTCCTCCTCAAGAGCTACGCTCCAATTCGGCGTTACAGGGTGTTGTAAACGTCTTTCACTTTTTTATATGTTCCATATTTCCTTGTGAAACTCGCCGGGTTTTAAGCTCTCTCGGATTAGAATGGCGTTCAATTGGCGCCACGGTTTCTTCGATTTCATCAGTTTCTGATGGGCGCCTCGGTGGCTCCGAGGCGAGAGCGCTGGCCTACGGATCCCCATGTGACGGGTTCGAATCCCGGCCGAGGTGCCCGCAATCTGACGGAGGCTTATTGCGGAGGAGGCGCCGTGTAACCGAGCTTTCAGTTGCACGTCAAAAGATCCCCAGGTGGTCCAAATTAATCCTTAGTCCTCCGCTGGGGCGTGCCAGATGCCCGTCGTTGGTTTGGCACGTAAAACCCCCAAATTTGACTTAAGTTCCTGATGGCTTAATGTAGTACCTCCTTCTATCGCGTTCAATTTAATATCTTTCAAAAGTTCTTACCCTACCCCCCCCCCCCTCCCTTGCTTGTTCACTTTTGTGTAAGGTCTTAAAAAACGTTTTGACGGCAGCTCTAAACACTTCATCATCCACAACACTTCTGTTTATCTTCCACAGTGAACAATTCCATATTTTAACTTTACCACTGTTACCCAGGGTGAACATGACCATCGTGTGATCACTAAAAAGCACATGCTGAACCGCGTATTGACTGCATAAGTGAATATGGTCTAGTGAAATATACGCTCTATTCAGTCGCGCGTGACAATAAACTTGCAAATGTGTGAACTGTACGTTGCCTTTAGACGCGCAGTATCCCAAGTCTTCTAAAGCGTTCTCTGCGAAGATATAATTTAAAAAAAAATGCTTTGGTTGCATAGGCGTACTTTACCGGAACGATCCTCTAGAGTGCAAGCACAATTAAAATCGCGCAGAAAAACAAAGGCTCCTTTACAATCGAGGTACGGACTGAGACTTTAAAAACATTCCTGGCGTTTGCGTTCACAATTTGGGGTGTATACACATATTACGCGCCATTAAACGTTTGAAAAAGAAATATCACAGAAGGCGAAGCGGCCAAAGGCGCTCGTGCCTACAGCCGCCGCGACAGCGCCTACTGATCGCCGAATAAACAAACAGCAACCTCCCGACGTCCCGACAGCTTTTGAGACACAAACCTCACAAAGAGCTCGCAAAGGCTGCACCATACGGTCCGTCGTTCTTGGCTTTCCACTTTGGTTTCCTGGACGGCGATAATGTCCCGCTCGTTGTCCGCGAAAAACCTACAAAGTTGGTATTGTCGACTCCTCGCGGCTAGCCCGAGTACGTTAATCGTTGCAAAACGTATCGTTGCCACTAGGGTGATGGCATAGAGTTATTATAATGTAAGCTAGAGGTCTAACTGGCGCTGGTGTGCTGACGCAAATGGACCTTTTCCACATACCGACGGCACCAGGCGGTGGCTGCACGAACTAAAACTCGAGGAAGTGACCTACCTGCGCTACCAATCGATAATGGGAGCTACGCTACCAGTTTCTTCACTCTCTGAGCAGCGGCGAGTGCCCAACGCGACTCTAAAGAGGGGCATCCGTGGCGTCCATCCAGACGTCGTGTTTTGCTTTCCGTCCACTTTCTTTTTTTGTGTAACGCAATTATATGTATGCTAAAATTACTTGTTCTACTCGTTGATTCACAGCGTCCTTCCGAATTTCCTCGATTTCTGGTACCGACTTCCGCCGCTTGGCATCGGGCGCTCGCGCGTGCGCAGAACGCTTCTCGGAAAAGGTCCATTGAAGTAGACAGACCAGTCCAAAATTGACTTCCGGTAATGCTTTTCTATGGGAAAGAGTGAGTGCATTTTCTCCCTTCGCTCGACCATAAGAGCAAATATCCCGAATAATTCGTACGTACTAGGCAGCTTGTAACATTTCGCAGTCAGGCCGATGAAATAATTGGTCAGTTACGGCGTTTATCTTTCAAATTCATCGCATTAAAAAAGGTGCTTGAACGGCTCCGTACGTGTATTTATGTGCACTGTCGGACACTGTTAGCGCGAACACGACGTGGGCGCTTTTCTGCATGAGGGATACGTGCCGAACAAACGAAGGACATCTGGAAATTAAGGGAGACGGCAAGAACTACACAGTAACACTGGATCAGTAACCACCCGTGCATGTACTGTCAGATAAATTGAAGGCCACGTAATATATTCCGATTTTAAATACGTAATTACCGCTTTGTTTTTTTCTGCTCGTGGAGCTGTGCGAAGATATTTGTTCTGCGTTGAAAACATCACCCGCCCGCTCAAAATCTTTGAGAACAAGTGCCCGAAAAAAGCCGCCCGGCAGAGAAAACAATACGAGGAGACACCTTTCGTAGCCCGCGTACTTAATTCTTTGTTTGAATGTTCTTATCCGCTCATGCACGACGGGGTCATTTTCATATATTGATAGGACTGGCCTATTATCAATATATAAGCGTCACCGGGATGCTGGCGAGCCTTGAACTCACTCTATATTCCTTTCGATTGTTATTTTGATTTGAATCGTCGCTTGTTTTTACACACCTGCTGCGGAACACATGTTTTGGACTGCACCCCAAACACTGTTTGCTTGCTTATCAAGACATTCGGAGCCTGAGCGTCGGTCGCGGCGTCGCTTTCATCTGCTACGGCGTTTCGCTTTCTATTTTCTGTTACTCCTCTTGTGTGGGGACATAGAGCTTAACCCGGGTCCCACTACGGCGGAACAATTGCAGCAGCTCTTGGATGGCCAAGCGACCATACAAGTAAAGCTTGCCTCTATCGAGACCACACAGGTTGAAAATAAGGTTGCCATAGATGATCTGGTCAACCGTATGACGTCATTAGAATCCAAGCTAAATAGACTTGACCAACTGCATACTGCTATTAAGGAGTGCAAAACTGAATGCGAGAACCAAAGGCGTGAACTTGGGGCATTGATGGCAAGGGTAGATGATCTCGAGAACCGAAGCCGACGCTACAACTTAATCTTCTATGGTGTCCCTGATGCAGGGGCTCGCGAATCAAATGCCGACTCAGAGAAACGAATTTCAGAGATCTGTGAATCAAGGTTGGGCCTACCGACTGTGGTAATGGAACGGGCTCACAGGTTGGGCAAGTTCCAGAACGGCAAAAACCGTCCAGTAATAGCCAAGTTCACCTCGTTCAAAGAAAAACAGTTAATTTTGAGTAACGCACGGAAGTTGAAGGGAACTCCAATTAGTATTTCTGAGGATTTCTCCCAAGCGGTGCGAACGACAAGGAAACGATTATGGGACTTTGCCAAGTCACGAAGAAAGGATGGCGACAAAGTGAACCTTAGATATGACACGTTGCTACTGAATGGCACAAAGTATGTCTATGATGACGAGACAAATCAAGTCGTACCGCACAGATGACTGCGTCAGCCTAACGGAGTAAATCTTTCTTTTCTTGTAATAAACTGTCGTAGTATTAAGAATAAAATTCATGAGTTTTCTGCACTTGTAGATTTGGTAAAACCCTCTGTAATTCTTGGTACAGAATCCTGGTTAGAGGCAGACATCGGTGATAATGAAGTCTTTCCTGATGGTTACACATGCTATAGAAAAGATAGAAATGCTCATGGCGGTGGTGTGTTTATTTTGGTAGAGAATAGCATTTATTCTAGTGAAGTTTATGTTGGTACTGGAGCCTGTGAGGCCATTTTTTGCCAATTAATATTTTCCAATAACAAGATACTTACCGCATGCAGCTTTTATCGACCACCTGATTCTCCGGTCGATGCAATGACCCAGTTAATAGCAATGACAGAAGCAGTGCAAACGGATTGTGTCGTTATCGGAGGAGACTTTAATCTGCCAAATATTGTCTGGAGCAAGCAGGGTAGAGCTATCGCAACTGCAGGGCGATTGAATCAAGAAATGGCGAACTTGACAGATCTTTTTGCACTCCGACAAATGGTGATGGAGCCAACACGTGGAAGTAATATTTTAGATTTATTACTAACCAATCAGCCCCACCTGGTCCGTTCTACCTTGGTTGTGCCGGGCATTAGCGATCACAGTGCTGTGATCTGTCATATGAACGTAGAGCATGTGAAAACAAGCAGAGGTGTAGCTAGGCGAGTGTACAACTTTGAGAAAGCTGACGTAAATAGGATAAACGAAGGATTGAATGCGTATTATACTGTGTTTGAAACGGAAGCAGAATACAAAGGAGCGTCTGAACTATGGCTTTCACTTAAAGACAAAATCTGTGAGCTCAGACAGCGTTTTGTTCCATCAAGGATACTCACAACAAGAGAGGGTAGAAGTAAACCATGGTTTTCAAGGGCACTGCGCAGTCTCACACGGAAACGACAAAGATTATATCGTAATTATTGCATAACGCCGACAGTTGTAAATTGTGAAAAATTAAAAAAAGTAGCATGTGAATTAAAAACAGCCATTTGCATAGCCAAAGATACGTTTACTAATTCAATTGAGTTGCGACTAAAAGACAACCCGAAAGAATTTTGGAAACATGTAAAAAGAAATGGAAAAGATGTCTTAGACATTCCGCCGCTCATTTCCAGTGATGTCATTGTTCATGATGACATCGCTAAAGCAGAAACATTTAATCAGTACTTCAGTTCAGTTTTCACCACCGTAATACCAAGTGACGACGGGGATACACAGGCGATCCGAGAAGGGATAGGTGATATGAATGATATCGTAATCAGTGAACGTGGAATTGAATCACTATTGCAGGGGCTGAATACTTCGAAAGCAGGCGGTCCTGACGGTTTACCAAACCACATTTTTAAACTCTGTGCGCGATCGCTATCACCCTTTCTAAAAATAGTTTTTATGAAATCACTGAACGAAGCTTGCCTTCCAGATGACTGGAAAAACGCTGCAGTCGTCCCAATTCACAAATCTGGTCCGCGTAATGACGTCGCAAATTACCGCCCAATATCGCTAACGTGCGTTGCGTGTAAAGTCCTAGAGCATATTTTGTATTCAAGTATCGTAGAGCATATGAATAGGTATTGTTTATTTAATCCCCGTCAGCATGGTTTTAGGAGGGGACTGTCCTGTGTAACACAACTAACCGAATTTACCCATGACCTGGCCTACGCTTTAGATAGGCGTCTCTCAATAGATTGTGTATTTTTAGATTTCAGGAAAGCTTTTGATACGGTACCGCACTCTTTACTAATTGGAAAACTGAATAGCTACAATATTAATCCGCAAGTGGTCTCCTGGGTCTCTGAGTATCTGAGGCAACGAAGTCAGTTTGTCGTTGTAAGTGGCTCACAGTCCTCTGCTGTGCAAGTCACATCTGGTGTACCCCAGGGATCGGTCCTGGGGCCACTTCTCTTTTTGTTATACATTAATGATATCACCGAGGGAGTAGTGTCGCAGATGAGACTTTTCGCAGATGACTGCGTTTTATATGGGGCCGTCGCTTGTGTTGAGGATGCTAATATCATACAGCGGGATCTTGACCGAATTAACCAGTGGTGCCTCAGATGGTGTATGCAGTTAAATTTAGGAAAAACTGTTTTTATGTCATTCACAAGAAAAAAAAACCCGTACGCTGCTTCTTATGCCATAAATAACAATATTTTATCAAGAGTTTTAGAATATAAATATCTGGGGGTAAATTACACGACTGACTTAAGATGGAACACACACGTTGATTACGTAGTGGCCAAGGCTGGTAAAACATTAGGGTTTCTCCGTCGTAATGCAAGAAACTTCAATAAAGACACTCGGGAATTGCTCTATAAAGCATACGTCAGGTCAGTTATAGAGTACGCCTGTGTCGTCTGGGACCCGCCTACAGCACGTGACAAAATAAAACTAGAAAGACTGCAGAACTTAGCCGCTCGGTTTGTTACCGGGAACTATAGTAGAGATTTCAGCGCAACACGCACAAAAGATATCTTAAAATGGGAGTTACTCGAAACTCGCAGAAGAAGACTTCGTTTGAAGTTGTTTCATAACATTTATCATTCGACAGTTGGCATACAAAGAGACATGTATATAATTCGGCCCCACTATCAATCGGAGCGTGTTGACCATAGTTTCAAGGTGCGAGAAATTTCGTTCAAAACAGAGGTATTTAGGATGTCCTTTTTTCCAAGAACTATCTATGAGTGGAATCGATTGCCTCAGTCTTTGGTTGGTGTACTGTCAAATGATGACTTTTTTTCTCTGTTGAATTAAATCTAGCTTGAGTTCTTTTTTTATATTACCTCGCATTCCCTTGCGTGGTTTATAAGCTATGTTTATATGTATTGTTTATAAGTTTCTATTTCTTTGTATGGTTTATAAGGTTTATATGTTGTTTGAATGATCCATCTGTCGTGGAGCAGAGGTCTGACTGACATTGTACGTTCTTTCCTTTTTGTATGTATATCCCCCCCACTGTAATGCCCGATTTGGCGCTGTGGGTATTGCATAAATAAATAAATAAATGTAGCGAAGTTAAATATCGTTCACTGATGAAGAAAAATGCGCTAACTAAAGCAATTACACTTTTACAATGTTAATCAAGGTACATACTATATGGTACAACCCAAATAACCAAAGCGTTCTGTGCTATTATCCGGCGAAGAGACAAAATGCACATGCGATTTCCCATAGGAATGCACAGGAGAGCCGCAAAAGTAGACTGGTTGCTGTCTGCTTCAATTTGCGTCACGGAAGTCGCATAGAAACTAGCGCCAGTTGAACCTCTAGCGTAAATTATAATAACTCTATGGGTGATGGCCATTCAAGGGAAAGACAGATTGTATGGCGCTTACCTCGATCCGTACAGCCTCCGCTCTGTCGCGATGCAATGGTGGCGACTGACTGCCCGTCGCGTAGACTCCAAGGTCTCAGTCGGGCTCTGTCCCACAAACTGAAGGGGGTGGCTTGGCCGTCCTCCTATCGTCCACGGGAATTTTCGGTTTCGGGGTGATGCGCATTTCTCCTGATGAACGCCTTCTTGGTGGGCGGCTCCTCCTGGCTTGCCGCGGCAGGGTCCGTGTCGCCGTCTTCCCGGGTTCTTTCAGTGGTACGGCCATTCTCAGAGGCGACGGTGTCGTCCATGGGCACGTCGCCGACGGCCTCCGCGTTCCCGTCGTCGTGAGCCGTGGCACGCCTGGTGCTCGGCGCAGTCACATCGCCTGCCGAACAATCTCGCTGCTCCACTTTCAGTGTCACGTCCGCGCCCTGTGCCGCGCCATCCACGCTGGTCGCCGCGTCACCCACGGGCGCAGGCGCTGTCGACGTGGACATGTCACCAGAGCCCCCAGTGGCCTCCTCACCCTCGGCCTCGTCCATTAGAAGCTCCGATTTCTCGTCGCTCCCCGCAGTGGCCGTGGCCACCGCGTACCTCCGTACGCACTGGCCGCCCCCGTGGCCGAACCGCCGGCACACGTTGCACCTGGGAATTCGACACAACTTGCGGATGTTTTCCGTCCGTTGACACCGCAGACAGAGAGGAGCCCTGCCTGGAACCACGACGAGGGCCAACTCGCCACCGACCCGCAGCCGGTGTGGGATTTCGTCCGCAGACACGCCCCCTTTTTGTCGGAGGACCGCCGTGCGCATCATGGTGCCCACGCTTGCGCAGCCATCAACACTCCACTTGTCCTTGGCAACTTCGACAACTTTCCCGTACGGAGTCAAAGCTGTCCCCATGTCGTCCTCAGCGACGTTGTAGTGCAGCCAGTGCAACTTAATCCGCACATCGTGGCTGCTTGGGTCGATGGCGATTGACCGATGGCCAGCTCGGTCGTGGTCAGCGATTTCTTCTTGCCCTCCTTGCTTTTGAAGGTCAGTGCCCACCCGTGGTTCATCTAATACGTCCCAAGGGCGTAAACTTCGGGGAGTAAGGCGAGACGAACCAGAGCGTCGCGGAATTTTCGACGCGGTGAGGCCGCCACTTGATGTCGGCATGAAGAAAAACAGTATTAGAAACGACTGACCCGGTCCGCAGTGGTGACAAAACAACAAAGTACCCCCGCGTTCCTTGCTCGGTCCCCTTACCGCGGTCCAGTGAGGCCGCTAAAACCGCTCCGACGGAGCTCACGATAACGCGCCCGTTCGGTTTCGCGTCCGGAAGTCTATCCTCAGGCCATGTACTCCGCACTTCGTGCTCACTGGCAGAAAAAGCATGAGAAGCGAATGAGAAGGTGATGAGAATGGGGCGTGATAACGTTATCGTGTTCCACTCTTTTAAGGCGAATGTTAAAGGGGCCCTGCAAGGACTTTTTTACTGGTTCTTAATTTGCACGGGACCCAAGCGCTGTATGTATGCGTAGTAACATAATTAAACTTTTTTCTCGAATTTCGCTTTATTTTAAAAGTTATAGGCGAATTAATATTACAAAAGCAAGCATAAAATAACCTCCTTCAGGACGTCCTTGGTCGCTTGAGTGGCCGTGAACTAGAGGAGGGGTATACTTTCGTGTCAGCTTCCGTCCGAGCGCAGCCAAAGGCTGAGGGACGGTTCGCAATATCGAGAAGAGCATTCCTATGCACCACAAAGTAGTCCACAAAAGATTGTTTTGAAAAACTGTTTTGTGCGTAAAAATTGCACAATATTCCAGATGTGTGCAGCTGAGAATGATTTGCAACTAAAGGAATTAAATATCTGAAGTTTATGTTTTTACTAATAGATGTAAAGGCATGTGGTTTGGTGAAAACACGTACGTCCGCTGGCAACATGGCTGCAGCGCTCGGGGTTTCTGTGTGATTTTGTTCCCGTAATGGCCGCCCCTATCGACCAACACATTGTTTACAAACAAGCCCGCGTTTGCCCACCAGGCGAGCGCACTGCGCGCGCGCAGAAACCAGATCCGGCCTAGGCGAATCACCTGCGCATGCCCAGTGCCGACAGCAGCGCCACCGCCGCGGTGTGACGTCAGAGAGTTGAGTTGGTCTATAAAAATGGCTACCGCCCTTCTATGAATATCTGACCGACGTTCTATCGCCCCTGTCGTCATTCTATCGCCCTCGCTTGAATTTTATGGGCACTTTCTCGCCCCTTTCTCGACGTTTGGCACTGACGCGGTAGGCGCTAAAATAGCAATCAAATGGAGAAAAAACCTTTTAGCGTCTTTTTATTTACAAGTGTCCATACAATAATTGTATGTCGTCATTTTATACTTATCCTATCGTCAATCTAGCGCCCCCCCAAGGTGGTGGAATGTCGGCCAATTTCTGCTGCAAGTGAAGCAAACTTCAACTAATGTACGCTAGAGGTTCAACTGGCGCGAGCGTGCCGCGGCAAACTGGAACAGACCATACGTGGGAAAAGTTTTTAAAAATATATTTTAATTGCAATTACAATTACTTTGCTCCAAAAGTAGTTTAACCACAATTACAATTCATGAAAAGTAATTCATTGCAATTACAATTACTTTAAAAAGTAATGCATTTACTTTAAAATTACTTAATTCTGAGAGCGACCAACTTGGGCCATATAACTTCAAACGAGATGTTAAGAATGCAACACATTTCTCCATTCCTTGCCCCAATGTTTGAGGAGGCTTAAGCATCGCTGTATAAAGTCACGTATGGTACATTCCTTTTGTGAATTTGGTAAATTAATGAGAGAACTTGACAGTTAGGGGTAATGAAATCCTACGTTCCTATATTTTCATTAAATAATAATAAATTAGTTCATATACCCGAAGACGCCAGATCGCTAAAATGAAATTGGATTGACACACTTTTGGTAGCCAGGCAAATAAAATGCGACAATTCGTCATATCTGAATACTTTAATAGTGTTAATATAAGTTTACAATCCACATCCACACGCGCTAATACGACCATATTTAAAGACAAACATTTCTTCTTTTTTTTTTTTTTGGGGGGGGGGGGGGGTTCAGACTTACCAAACCATTTCTCTCCCCCCTTCCTACGCCACATGCTTCCCTCACTTTGCAAATATTAGCTGATCTTCCAACATCTTATCTCTTTTCTGCTGGAATGTTTGTTGATAGGCAAAACAACCACTATAATTCGAAAGTAATTTGTAACTTGAGTAGAAGTTACTTAAAAAAGTAATTAAAGTAAACTACTAATTACCGAAATAAAAATGTAATTGAAAGTTACTAAACTACTCAGAAAAGTAGTTAAACTACAGTAACTTGAGAAGAGTAGTTGAACTATGCACAAGTCTGCCGCCCATATATACCGGGTGTTTTTGCGAAGACTTTCAGAAATCCTAAAAATTAGGGTGTTTGAAAAAAAAAGAAAAAGAAACTGTCTTCGGGAACAAACTACCAGCCACGGCGGACCTCAGGAATTTCCAAAAACATACTAATTAGCCAGCTAATTCATTAAAATTTGTTAATTAACTTTTTAATTAGTGGAAATACACATGTGGTTCCAATTAGAAAGCTGCTGAGCGTTATCGAAAACCACTAAATCAGTTATTTTCAGAAAGTCTTTGAGCGCGTGAGAAGAGTAGTAGCGCACTAAAGTTACCACTCGTGGAGCAGGTACAAGGCTAGCGGTTGCGGTAAGGCGCCCGCGCAATTTTTCCGCCTCTTATATAGCCCCAGCCTTCTACCTGCTCCACGCGTGGTAACTTTAGTGCGCTACTACTTTTCTCACGCGCTCAAAGTCTTTCGGAAAATGGCTGATTTAGTGGTTTTTGATAACGCTCAGCAACTTTCTAATTGGAACCATATGTCTATTTTCACTAACTAAAAAGTTAATTAACAAATTAAAATTAATTAGCTGGCTGATTAGTATGTTCTTGGGAATTCCTGACGTCCGCCGTGGCTGGCAGTTTGTTCCCGAAGACACTTTCTTACTTTTTCAAACGCCCTAATTTTTAGGATTTTTGAAAGTCTTCGCAAAAACACCCGGTATATATACATACACACGTACTATATACATATGCACGTACTATATACAGGGTGTTTTATGAAAAGTGGATAGATTCGATATTGCGAAAACTATGCGTCGCAACACAAAAAGGCTTGTGTCATTTTGGTCCTGGGCCTGGGGCCTATTTAGGAAAATTATGAAAGTTCGGGATAATTAAGTTGTTAATTATTTTCGCGTAATTATTGTTTTAAATATTGAGTTCAAGGGCATGGCTTCAATTATAATCTTACTGAGCATCATTGAAAATAACTAAATCAACAAATTGCAGGATGATAAGGCACGCACGGTATTTTACGGCTTTCTGAGAAACCCCACAACCTAGACGGATTTTTAAGTTTCGGTTTCGGTGACCGTGCTCCCGGAACGGAGCAAGCAGCTAAGCGAAGTTTCGTATTGTATATAAAACTTTTATTTTAATAAATTTGTTTTAGTTTTTTAAGTTCGTTGAAACTTTTTCGTGTTTCGTTTTGCCACTGTTTTACTAATAATGTTACGGTAACTTTTTATTTCCGTATTTAGTATACACTTCGATAAAGCCTTGTACTGCTCGTACAAGCCAATCCAATCCACTCTGAACTTCATGTGCGCTGAAATTTGCTTGCGTTTCGTGGGTCTTTTATTTTTACGTAAAACTCATATTGACCCGATATGCCGCGTCCGAGAATGGAATTAGCGACTAGCAAGTGGCGAGGCACCACGCGAGCAGGAATGAACAGCCCTGGAGGTCGTGGGCACAGCTCAATCTGCTCATTCCTCGGTGCTGCTGTCCCAAGGTAAGCCCTTTGTCTCTGCGCCCTTCTAAGCTTCCGTTCTAGAATCTCCTGAATTTTCTTGCCCGCGTTTGCCTAAACGCGTTCGAGAAATGTATTCTGACAGTTACTTCCCGTTGGCAACCATCTCTCCACGCGCTTTTCGTCAAACCGCCCGACGGGTTGCGAGTTAATCGCGAGGCGGTCGACATCGTACGCGGGTCGTTTTTCACGCGCTGCTTCGTCCGCGTCAGCATCACTTCGCGTCGGCACGCATCGCTGCGTACCGATATCTGTCCTGGCCAGGTTTCTTTGTCGGCCCGCGCGTCTCATTAGGGAGTTGTAGTATATCGTTTTTCTCCTCCGCTATGGTATCGGTAAAGAAAACGCCGAAGCTGCGCATGCACGCCGCCAGCCTTGTCTGCATAGTTCAAGCCTCTTCTGGCGGATTACGGAGCGCTATCCGGGTGCTTAGCGGGCTGCGGAAACGGTCTACTACAACTCCCTATTATTGTTGTCGGTGTCCTCAAACAACGCAGAGGAAGCGTGTGAAAAAAGAAGATGCTTTATGTAGTTCGAGTTTTAATCTACTGCAGGAGTTCTTATTTTTTTTTTCTTTTTGTGATTGATGTGAGGTTTATAAATAACAATTTCGTGGGCGCCATCTAATATAAATTAGATGTGTATCCCAATTGAAGCAGTGAATGCCTTTCCGGCACTACAGAGTGCGTTCACGCGCGACTAGCGAGCCTTGCACTCTGCGTACATCACTATATTTGTATCCGTGATGAGAGACGGCGGCACATTAACAGCTAGCTGCACGGGCCACAATCAACGAGATGGCCATACTACGCAAATCTTTCTCTATTTCAGGTGACGTCCCAAATAAAAACTGTGGGACACTTGGAAAGAGAAAACCGAGGACAGCAGGTGTTGCAGACTCCTGGTTTTTGGAAATCCCGGAGTCCGGACAAATGAGCGTGAAAAGGTACCGTTGCTCTCCGTGAGGAGGTAACCCGAATGACTCACGATCGCCTCAGTGGGAAAAACCTTGATGAAGATTTTGGCAAGTCGAGTGTGTTGAAGTTTCTTCGCCCCGGTAAGTACCGGCACAGTTGGCTTTTGTCCGACATTATTTTGATTTAATATGTCACTACAGTGGGCTTGGCCTACTCGAAGCCAAAGCTCTACTGAGACAAACGAGAAGGTCGAGAGACTGGAATGGAAGTTCCTTACCGCAGGAACGTTGGAAAATCGGCATCGAAAAAAATCACCGTTCATGAGCGCACATTTCTTTTCTTTGCCTTGCAGCAATCTCGGAGGTTGCCGTAGCTGGTAGCTGCCACTGTGAAAATTCTAACGCCTTATACATTCTCTTCCTCGGCTCTTTTTTTTTTTTATTTATTCGGCATTGTGCAAACGCTGCAGCAATTTAGTTTGATGACTAGAGTCCTGACTGGGCACTCAAGAAACATCTTGGCTACACACGCACACTTGACAGGTCCGACCCAAACAAAAAAGCCAGCCGTGCCAACACTTCTCTGAGATGAATTGCCTTGAACATAGTTGTTCTTCCCGGTGTTGGTGGAGGGGGGTTCAGCTTCGATCGTTAGGGGCTCGGTGGCGGGCACATTGCTGAGTGATATGCCAACTTGCACTATGCCAACTTGCTTTACTTCGACCATACATTTATTTACACAGTTACACAAATCCCGACTTAGACAACCATTTCAAATCCTCCAGAGCCTCAGGTGGAGTCCCAATTTCCTTCCCCCGTTCCTTCTTTTGACATTTCCAACTCTCTCTCTCCGGCTGATGAACAAACCAATCGGTTAAAATTCCACATCGTTTACGTGCTCTTATATGAACCAGTCGACATCGAGGACTATCCACGACTGCCGTAACCCACAGCAGTGGTCGAACCCTTCAAAGTTGATGCCAAGTATCCCGTTGGAGGTGTTACACCAGCGCTAGCGATATTTTATTGCAGTGTCCCCTGCACTGGGCCAAGAACTACATCATAGAAAAAGCAATTGGCTGTAGAAACCACTATTGTTGGTTTTCGAATTGCAAAAGCATTCATCGTGAGACTTGCGCCGCAGCTCACTAAGAGTACAACGACACAAATTTTGAGTAAACACTTTATTTTATGAATGGTTTACTGCAATCATTGACGTCAGTGCGCTGCTTTGGAATTGAGTGATTGCTTCGTAGGTTGGGTGCAAATGTATGCTGCCGCTCCATTGTGGGTCATTCCACCCGCCGTTCACCAAGTCGACGCGCCACACTTCAGGGGGTGGCTCTCCCTCGTCTGCAAGCTTCATAAGGAGCGCCCCGTCCCGCATCAGTTCTTCTTTGGGCTCTCAACGCTCCTCTAGCCTGGCGGCCCAGCTATGTTTCTCTGCCCAATCCTGAGACATTTTCTGGATGGTAAAAAACCCTTACAGGTTGTTTGGTCGATCGCCTGCGGTGGACGAGGGAAGTCAAAAGCGACATGTACGGGAGGTGTGGATTTACCTCCTTGCGCCACAGTCAATCGGGTGGAGTGCGCATCTATTCTCTGCAACCTTCGAATAGGGTGCAGATGTGAAGGAGTGTGTACTGCCGCTTCGCATACACACAGCGGAAATTTACCTCCTCGTCTTGTTACAAGGCCAGATACCGTATCGCGAAATCCGGGTGAAGTAGCTAAAGAATGCTATCGCATTAAAAAAAAGCAGCGACATTGCAAGTGTTGGCGGTCCCCCACACCGATTACTCGATTCTTGCTTCCTCAGGAACCCTGCGCTTCGTCTCCCCATCCAGAGCCACCTCTATGACAGGACGTCGCCCCAACTCCATGGCGCCACCTTCGCGCAGCCCGAGATGCTGTCATGTGGTAAGTCACAAGCCCCACACAAACAGACGTGCACTGACTAACTTCACTAATATGCTCACATACTCTCCACTTGTCATGATTTTTGTGTGGGCTTTGCCCCTTGATGCAAGTGAGTCATTGTCGTTTCAAGGAGAGTGACCGAGCCATTTTGTGCACGTGTTCGGGCTCTCGGGATTTGCAGAGACTGGGAGTCTGCAGCGCCTGCTGTCCTCATCTTTTCTTCTCCAGTTCATCTTTTTTCCTTGTGCGACAGCAGACTGTCACACAAGAGCGACACCTTTTTTCTGCATGGGGTCACTTGAGCTGCAGAAAGATTCGCTGCGTAGTGTGGCCCGTGACGCTGTGCGCGCGCCGCTGCCTGCTATCACAAACACAAATATGGTGATGTACCCAGAGTGCACCGCTCGCTAGCCTTGCATGAGTACACCTTATATGGTATATGTTGTTCAAAGTATCTTTATGCATAGCTGCTCCAACCTGCATTCTCTTTTGCCATTGCCGGTAGCAAATTGTGTCTGTTTGGTATTGCATACCTGCCAACTTCCCCGTATTACCCAGACGACTCTTAAATTTTGATCAGTTTGTACGATTGACAAAACAATCTCCCGGAAAAGAGAAATTTCCCTCCCCCTCCCTTCCGCACTTAAGAGAATCAGTTTTTGCCATCACAGCAGACGGCTGCAATCCTATGAGCATGAGCAGTTTAATATATAAATGTAACGAAGTTCTCTTCATGCAAATATGTTGTCAATTCAATATTTCTTTTTGAAACACCAGCTACCCCCCCCCCCCCTCGACCCTGCTTAGAAATCGTCCCGAATATGGTGTCTCCGAACTTAGAATGTATGGTATTATTTGTGCCTTTTCTATCTTGTGTCATTTATGTAACATAATATATCTGTTCTTCACATTTACAATCGGTGCAGGCCTGGTCAAGCAGGAGTTGCTCAGTGAACTACTAGTTTGAGTGCCCGAGACGACACTACTGACATCACCTGCAGTGCCGAGGTTCAGGCTTAATGGCAGATATCAATAGGAGTTGATGATAAGTTGTCCTATCTATTTAGCAGTGTTGGAAGCAACTTACTTCAGCTTTCATCACTGTTTTCACTGGCAGTTCGTTGCCTTAAGTTCTATTCTATTAAAATTGATGCAGCCTTCACGCTTCTGCGCTTTAAAGCAATTCGCAGACATATGTCAATTATATTCGAACCAGCATGGCTCATCATTGGAGGTGTATGCTGAGTTTCGCTTGGCAGCTTTTTGGCCACTTCGGTCGCTGCAAAACATTATTTGCCATCCCAGTTACGCGTCATGTCTGATTGGTTGGACAGTAATCGAGTGTCGGCGGCTGTCGTCATCAGAACCTGATTCTTGCGCTGCCACATTGTTTTTTGTGGTGGCGCTGTCGTCACCGCCAATGCTTGCGCTCCATGTGTTCCCATTCAAGATGGTGAGTGGTATACTCATGGCGGCCTTGCTGCTGCAGGTGCTGCCATCTATCTCTGGCTCGTGGTGGCACCACCGCCATCACTTGTGCTCCCCGTGATCCCAGCCAAAGTGGTGACAGGGATTCTGGGAGGGCTCTTTGTCGCGAGTGCTGCCACGGACATTGGCTCGTGGGGTTGCCGTCGCTACTGACAAAGCTCGTGCTCTCCGTCATCCCTGTTGAAATGGTGAGTGGAATTTGGAGAGGGTTCGCTGCTGCAGCCGGTCGGTTCAAGTTCCGCTCATTCTGTTGTAGCCCTTCTTGGGAATTCGTTCCCTCCATGTTGAGGTTCTAGTAGGAGAAATCCACCGCTGTTGGGTTACATGTCACCACAGCAGTCAATTCGTGGAGGGCCATGGCCACGTGATCACATTTCTGAAATGTTGGAGCCTTGTTGTGGACATGGAGGCCGGTGAGAGCGTGATTTAATGTGCGTCTGGGCTCATTTGCACGGCGAATGAACTCATGGGTGTGCCACATAGATAGTGGGTGGACTGTGCAAGTCTGTCTTTTTCAGAATGGCACTAACAGTAGGTAATGTCTGAATCATTCTTGTCCTACATAGGTGATATTTTCTGGGCACAATGTGTTAGTAGATAGCTACAATGTTACTGCTTAATTCGGAACAAGATTCAGAGTATGAGACATTCTCAGGCCAGGCAAAAAAATTTCTGCTCACTTTAATCTTAAAGAGCTCCCAGAGTTGCACATCATGAAGCAATCCTGAAGGCGATGCACCACATGTAACTACACTATTTTAGTTCTTAACTTACGAGGAAGGTGTCCAAGATATTGTAGCCAGTGTTAGTTGCTTGGAAGAGCGGTGTGTTTTGCATTCAGTCTTGCACCTTGGCATTGCATTCACCGTTTTGGGATGAGGTGCTTTATTCGTGTGCATCCTTGGTTGTTTCCTTAGCCCTGAGAGGTGTTGCAGGTTTATATGTTTTATTTTGGGGGGAACCATGCCACGTTATTTTCTGGCATCTTTCTTTTTTCTTTTTTTTTAGTGCTGAAAGCTGTTTGAACTGTGCCTTTTGTTCATCTAAGAGCATACTGATTGGGAGCTTCACTCAAGTGTGTTTTGTGGCAGACACCTCAAAACATAATTGGAAGCATCGATGCATGCTATCGATACCACGATAGGGGCTTCAGAAATGATCAGTCAAATCTTCCTATGTTTATTTCTATTGGTCTTTTTGGCATCCTAGACCTCTTTTGTAAGCTTGTTGTTCATGTAAGCTTGTTCAACTTTCTGGGTCATGGTATCTGGTAGTTCTGTAATTATGATATACTTCATGCATTTGTCATTAGTCTCTTCTGAGGTTGTCACGGGTTCATAACCGACACATTTGGTGCTGCTTTGATATAGCTATAGCGGGTAAATATTGTCCTCCATAGATATAGCAAACTTCATTTATCCCGCACTTCAAATTTTCTCGTAGACCTGATTAGGTGATAAGTTTCTCTTCAGTATGTGCATTTACTTAGATTGAAAAGCCAAAAGGCTTTTAATAATCGGCCACATGCAGATTAAGAACAGTGTTTCTGCCGCTTAGTTTGGGTAGAAAACGTGGGATTGCGCGCCAAAGCAAACGTAAGCAGTGTGTGTACAACTCCAAGGCCTTTAAGCGGGGTTAGTGAGGAGCTTGAAGTGTGTGCCAAGACCATGCTGCTCTCATATCTAGCAGAGGATAATTGGGTTTGATTTCATAAGATATTATGGTGGTTGTAAAGCTCCCATACGGCCCCACATGAGTCACCTTGCATGCACTGCTGTAGACTGCTCGTTTCACATAGATTCATTTGACCATATTGATCAAACTCGGCTTCTTTTAATTGTAATTTTGTGCAGTATTCGGAATAATTGGGAACTTGGCAAAAGGTTGGCATGTCACCGAGTAAACACGCCAGTGTGCAGTGTGCTTCACTCTAAAATATAATGCATGAGTAGAGGCCAAAACTGATAACAGCTACCTAATGAATAAATCGATGATACTGCAAAAACTAAAGCAGGTCTTTCTGGGACTGTCGCCACTCCCCGATACAGTTATTGTATGACCTCCTTGTTTCTTTCTTTGTTGCCCTCAGTTTCAATTTGTACGGTATTT
The DNA here is from genome assembly GCA_013358835.2 of Ixodes persulcatus. Taxonomy (NCBI): domain Eukaryota; kingdom Metazoa; phylum Arthropoda; class Arachnida; order Ixodida; family Ixodidae; genus Ixodes; species Ixodes persulcatus. The sequence continues at coordinate 51,614 of JABSTQ010011080.1, read as the reverse complement.
TTTGTTACTCAGTTTATTCATTCACCTAGGACTGGATTGCTGTTATCCTTAATAGGTTGGCGTTTCATGTTCATCTCAAGGTCCAATTAATGTGCAATTTATTCTCATGAGTAAAACAAGAATAACAACAAAAAATTCAAAGCAATGTCTTTTTTTTTTATCACCGAAACATTTTTTTGGTCACCGCATTGAAACTGGGAGTGTAATGCAAGAAAAGAAATGTGCTCTGACCCTCCAGACTGCATCGTCAAATGATGCATACATCCTGCAACATAAGTGCAGGATCAGCTTTTCTTTGGGGCGATTTTTGTAAGATGACATGAAAATGTTGTGGTCATCACCATCAAGGTGGTTTGTGGCCTGCATGTTCTCTGCTTGAGTAACATAGCCACTGACAAGCCGCTTCACTGGTACTAAATTGAACTACTTGACAAGTTGCTTAAACAATAGTGATACACAAATGGCAGTACAAGGACGAGTTGAAGAACCACAAGTAGCGCTTGTCCTGTCACTTCATCAACTTGTCATTGTCCATAGCACTATTTGCGTTTTCCTCCTCTTCACTGCTCTTCATCTGCTTCTTACTGAACAAATAAATAAGGCTGCCTAATAAAACAGCACCGTCCGTCAAAGAAGTAAAACATTTCTCTGTAAAACGTATTGCCCTGGCCAAGTCTCGTTGTTGCAATGAGTCGCATAGTGAATCGGCTAAGCAATGGTTTATGAATATTATGTAGTTCTACTTAATCAGCAGCACACTTCAATCTCTCTTCTGCATGAAGCCTATGTGTCGGGCCGGATGACGTCGTGTTTCCTCGACAGCCGAGCAGTTTGAAGCAGATGCTTAATGCTTGTGAGCCTCCACCATTGAAATTTTAACTTGTCACTTACTCTAGAAGTTGACAATGCAGTATGGCTGATTTATGAAGTTTGCGAAACCGGCGTCGGAGACGTTCTACTTGGGAGAGGTTTATAGGGCTAGAAAAATAATGACAGCACATCATCACACACAATTTTCTGTAATAGAAGGACAGTGCCTGCCCAAAGAACTGTAGCTAGTTTTAAGTGTCACTCATTGAGGCAGTTTGTGTATTGTGTTTAAACCTGCATTTTGCGGTTCTGCTTTTTCTTTCAGGATCCAATGTTGCATTCCTGTGGCTTTTTGCTTGTTTCCCAATTCCTGAAGGGGGTTACAGGCTTCTCATGTGACAGTGTTTTGGTGAGTTTATCTTTTATTTACTGCCTGGCCAATCAAATCGAGTAACTTGGCAGAAAACTCTCTGCAGTATCAGGATGTTTAAGGGTGTGTTCTCCTTCGAACATTCTGAAATGGCACCAATTTTTTTTGTGCTGCATCACTATACTCTGTTTAATGACTAGCTGATAACGTGGTACAAGGTACATCCTCATTGGAACAGTCATAAGTTTATCTTTCGCCTTATGTTCACGCTCCCGCACATAACCATGTGCAGAAGGCGGGGTCAGGCAATGAAATGGAGGTGGTTGATTGGTCCGGTAGATGCAGTCAGCTTAGAAGTGTATATCAATTACTCAAAGTTTAAATAGGTCACATTACTCGAAGCTTGAGGAACTCCTGAGAAGCTTTTAGAATGTTTTTATTTACCGTATTTACTCGCATAATGAACACACTTGCAAAAGGAACATACCCCCCACAACGAGCATCAATAGTCAGACTTCTTTTTCCCCCCTCGCATAATAAACGCACCTCCGATGTTCGACTCTGTGAATCTCGAACTGCGTCCAACTCAGCTAGCTACCAAGCCAATTTTTTATTGCCGCCAAGCGGCCAGGCCACGTCAAGCCAAGCCAAGCCAAGCATAGCAGTACACGCTCTCATGGCTGCGAGTTTGTAGTTGCAAAAGTGATCAATAGTAAAACCGAGCGGTGGACACACCTAACAAAGCTAGGGTCTGCTTCGCGGTAGACGAAACATGTCCAAGCCCAGGCTTCGACATGTTTCGCCCACCGGATGCATTGATGTCAACAAACGTGGTCGTCTGTGGTCCGCTTTTGGGCAGTGAAATCATGAAAGTGGTTAGGCCTAAAATTGGTCGCAGTGCACTTCATGCTGAGTGAGTTTCCCTATTAAAAAATCTTACATGTATAAGAAATTTCGATGTCCAATAACTGCATATGATCCAATAAGATCATATAAGAACCTTATAAGAATGTGTAAGAACAATGTAAAATTATATAAGAAGTTTTAAAACACTTCAGTTTTTTTTATAACTTATATAATCTTATATATTTCTTATATTGTTCTTTCAAGCTTTTTGTGTGTTCTTATATGATCTTATTTGATCATATGCATTTATTAGACAAATAAATTTCTAATACATATCAGATTTTTTTTTACTAGGCGGGTGCTTTTTCTTTGGCAAAAGGCACACCAACAGCACCCTAAAGAGGTTTTCAATTTATAGAACATGGTTGTTGTTGCGTGCCCACAACCAGCCGTGGGTGCGCCTCCATTGGAGACATGCCACAATACCCTGCCGTGTCATATTGGCACCTAAAGAGACATTTTTGCAAAGTGTGTAAATTCATAAATTTACCCCACATAATGAACCCCCCCCCCCCCCAAATATGTATCGATTTCGGAATAAAAAAGCGTGTTCATTATGCAAGTAAATATGGTAAAAAAAGTGAATGATGACTCAAACAAATGCAAAACTTACTTAGGAATTTGAAAAATTCACCAACCAAATCCTACAACAAGGTCCTGACGCTTCAAGAACAGCTTGAATTTTTCTTCAGGGGCGACTGTGTCTAGATATGCGACAGCAGCTTAGTTTTCTTCTACAATGATGCTCTTTTTTTCACCTTGTTAGGTGGCTTAGTCCGTTCATGTAGGATGATGGCAATGTGCCAGTGGACCTATGATGTTTCCTAGTGTTGTTTGGATACACCATAACTATAAAAAGCCGCTGGCAGAAGTTTGTCTCAACATTTATGATGTGGGTGTTTGCGAAGTCTATTCGATGGTCCTTTTTCTCTCAGTGCTCTGCAACAGCGCTGCGCTTGTGGTCGAATTTGCAGACATTGTTTTTGTGTTATCGAATTCTTTCTGGGGAGTTTTTGGTTTCGCCAATGTAGGTGACAGGGCACTCTGTGCATAGAATTGAATATACACCGTCCTGCAGTCTTTGTTTAGAAGGACAATCTTTCAGTCGTGGCATCATATGTTCAACTGTTCATACCGGTTTGTGGGACACCTGGATACTTTTGCCAGCGTATGGGACAGCGCTTCGCTAGTCCCCTTCATGTGGGGAACACAGATGCAAGTGTGTGGACTGAAATTTCTTCAAATTTCTAAGCTTTTCCTCGACCAGGCAGACCTCTGCCAAAATGTTTACGTTCGAAACTCGCACTACATGTGGTATGGCTCTTGGTCTGCAAGAATGTTTGTTTTTAGTTTCGTATTTGTTGAGCATAATGTGGCAAATGACAAAGGCTACACCACCTCAGCATGACCACAGTAAAAAGAGCTATACACTCCATAAATAGTCCTGGCATGCTCTTGCTTTGAAAAACATTTTAACACACAAGATCAATTTATTTCTTTACCCCTTGACTGGGTATCCATAACCAAAAAATATTGGGACTCTTTTTTTGTCCCCATTTCATACATATTTTTTGGTACCAAACTTTTCTTGCACTGCCCTCAATGCTTTAATCTCTAAAAAAAATATTTCCGATGTTAGGGGACAGATGATGCTCCCTCCCGTGCGATAAAAAGAGTGAGCGTGTAAAGATGCGCTCCCCAAGACCAACTGAAGAGTGGTGCATCTATGGGGGTGCCCCCCAAGCTGCTGTTAAAATTGCCATGCTTCTAAATATTTTATCAAGAGTAATACATAAATCCTTGTCTAATGTGAAGTCAACATCTACATTGAATTCAAGTAACGACATAATGACAACATGTCTCTGCCCGCAAGCTGCATGCACGTGAACGAATGTCGCCATCTGAATGAATGAATGATCGTCTTGGCAGCCCTGGACAAAGGGGAGAAGAGTGTCAATACTTAAGCGTAGCTTTCTAGGGGCTATTATTATTTTAAATATGCAATTCTCATTTGCTCCTTCAGCTCGCATCTTCATGGAGTACGGCTATGTGGCCAGCCTCTTATGATTTCTGTCCCGGGGACACTATGCTCCTTCAGGTAAGCTGCTCGTTCTCTCAAGAAACAGAAGCAGACGCTTGTTTTTTGAAGACAAGAATGACAATAATAATCCCTGAAGATGAAGAACAATGGGGACAAAGGAGATTTGTGTTTGTCCTTTGTACCCCTTTTCCAGGGATTATTATTGTATTCATACTTATTGCATTATTGTGGAGTTCACATTTTGACAACCTATGGTTGTCAAATTCCACAACACAACATGTGTTGGTGGAAGTTAAAGCTATTGCACATTCAAACATTTTGTGAAATACAATAGAACCCTGCTGGTGCGTTTTTAGGCGGTCACAATTAATAATTATGACATGAGAGAAAATGTAACAACTGAAAATGCCCTTGGGATAGCTATAGATGTTTCAGGAAGCTATATTCTCTGTGTATTTCACCTTAGCTTTCATGGCTGTAAAAATATTGCCTTATTTTATAGGTTGACAATTTTCTCAACACTTTTTAAAATTGTGGCTGAACTGTTTTCAAACAAGCTTACCTTTGCCCACAGCAGCTATGGGCGCTGCGTGCGCACAGACATGTCTGTGCATGCGCTGTGCCGACAGCCGCGCCACCGCAGTGGTGCGACGTCAGAGCCACATGTTTGTCTATAGTTGCAGTTAGGAAATATTGAAATATAATTATGCAAAAGTTCTGAGCCCATTGAGCTAAACCATAGCTCCCTCACACAAATCACTGCACCCTGCATGCCAGATCAAAGCAGTGGAGCTTGATGCAATCAGCACTGCTTAAACATGGAGGCATGGAGGAGTAAAAAAAAAGGTGTCGTGAGAGCTCCATTACGCTCTTACGGTGTCGTACAGGACCAAGCTAGAAATGCAATGCAGAAAGGCAAGGAGGTGAAATAAAGGGAGTAAAGCAAAAGGAACAGAGTAGCCGTGTGTCCCTAGTAGTCACCTGCCACCTTGAATGGCAGTTTTTGGGCATAAGAACCGGGAAGGCAGTGCAGGAAGCCTGTAGCTCAAACACATAAATACTTACGGACGTTTGACAGGACCGGTGTTAGGGAACATAACAGCCGAGGAAGCATATGAGCAAGGTTCTTCGGTGCATGTTATTGAATGTGCTACAAGAATATGTGTGCTGGTTATATGCCCATTTAAATTAGAATATTTTTCTTCTTTCAGCTCGCACCTTACAGACATGTAAGGAAGCAAGAGAAGACCATTTTTTCATTCATCGTTTACGTTTGGGCGATTAACTAGTCTTTTGAAAGAAAAAACACTTGTAATTTTAACGACATTGTGATAAATAAATTTTGGTTCTTTAAATTATTCTTCAATCTTTGTTTTCGTCCCATATTGCTAGGAAACACTAAGTGTATCAGGCCTTGAAATCCCACCAGCATGTAAAGGGAACTGCCGAAGCCAATGGTAAGGTCATGAATGCTATTCTTATCACAGTTTTTCGGCTGGCCAGCTGAAACTCGACGAAACATTGACTGTGGCGAAATGGCTACGAAGGTTGATCAAATGACGTCTAAACGACGATTACCATCGACGGCCACCAGCCATGGATGGCAATCGTCGTTTAGACGTCACCCGATCGACCTTCGTAGCTTTTTCGCCACCGTCAACTTTTCGCCATTCTATAGGTCATCGCCACTGAATTTCTATCCTGGTGCCATACTAACGTCGATTGGCAATTGGAAGCAATCAAAAGGTTATGAAATTTATAGTCCTTTAATCTCCTCCAATAGCCGACTGATTGTAGAAAGGCACCAGGATATCGATACAGTGGCGATGTTCTATAAATTGGCGGAAAGTTGACGGTGGCGAAAAAGCTACGAAGGTCAACCGGATCACGTCTAAACGACGATTAGCATCCATAGCCAGTTGATCAACACCAATTGCCGTTTGGCAATAATACATACTTCAAATGGCGATAACCATTTTTATAGGGGGTAACTGCCCATTGTCCCGTTTCGATCACTCACCTACCTTGCGATTGTAGCATTTATGCCTCCAAGACCACATATAATTGGGAAACGGCCTGTCATTTGTTAATAATAGGCCATTCTTTACTACAAGCATGTACTATGCCAACCCCACACCCATATAAATAGTCGAAGCTACATAACAGAGGCATCTTCTTTTGATGCGAATGGGTTCCCAATCGTTGCATCCTGCTGAAGAGGACTTCCAGACTTGCTAAAACGTGCTAAGAACTCTGACCGCCGAATCTATTTCGTCTTCTAAAAGATCCTTAATTTCTGTTTTGTCATCATATTCATATCCTGGAAAAAGCAAGTATAGAAGGAAGAAATAACAACCAGCTTCGTTTTTAAGTTTTCTAACTTCACTGATCTGGCAGAATGACCTTCATCGATGATGAGAACAATTGCATAATTTTCTTATACGTTTAGATTTACAAGCTGCTTAAGGAGCCTAAAATCCTTCTAAAGCTCTTCGAGAGACTTTCAAATTTTTTTTTAGCAATTTAGTTTCGAAAGGCGAGAAACGCCGCAGATTTCTTCGTGGAAACAGCGAAAATATTGTGGTAAAAACGTCAGCGGTGAACATAAATTTTCTAAATGTTTTCCGGCAGTACGTGAAGTCATCTCCGTGCTCAACTCCACTTCCCATGCAACCAAAGTGTTCGTCAGAGCTCCGTATTCAAGGTCACGTGCCTGGCAGTATTACCAGAGTCCAGAGTCCACGTATATTGAAGGACACTCGTATTATGCTTCATATACGCTGTTGTACGTTTTCTTGGCCGACATTTACGCGGCCGCAATCTGAAAGTGTTTCAACATGTTAACTTGCATGTCTAAATAAGTGCACGCGTTAATATCAAATTCAAAAAAGAGGAAAAAAAAAAAAGAAAGCGATAGAAGCAGCAAAGCTGTGCAAATTAGATGTCGAGTGCTTAAACAATAAGATTTTGGTGAGTTTTCGAGGTGTGGAGACTCTACACTGCACTCTGTAGATGAGAAATTTGGTTAGAACAATACTAACCGGGTATCTTTAATTTCGGAGTAGTGATTACATGACCATACGCCGGCCTGCGATACTTATCCAGATCAGAATGGGCAACTGGAATGGGAATCAAACCGAGTAGTGGTATCTGGGTTCCGCATAAGCGAGAAACAGTACAAAAAGAACGACACAGACGAGGCACAGAGAGACAAACCCGAGACGCGGGAGAGTTCGCGGCCGACACAACGTAACTGACGCAAGATGTGACACGGTCGACTCTCATGCCTGTCAGGTGACCATCTGAAGCGGTGGTGCAAGGTGCGTGCAGTCGCCCCACCAATGCACTTCGGAGGCCCGTGACCCTTCGGTTGGTTGGCCGCGCTCCGATACGCCGGATCGAGTGATCCGTATCGCGGAGCTCGCATTCACGCCCGCTTGCGCCGCTAGGGGCGGGGCGGGCACTGCCTCCCCTCAGTGTGCTCAGACTTCAGAGTGTTGCCAACTGCTCGGTCGGGATCACGTGATTCACGGCGAGGAGGAATGTCATCTGCAACTGCCAGCGTCTCTGCCTGCTCCGCCACTCCGGCAATACCATCTAAAAATGCCTGTGCATGACGTCACCGTTAGTGGCAAGCGGCAGACATGCTGAAGCTCGACGAGAGAAGCGGCAAACGCGTCCGTCTTGGTGTCGCCGTCTGCTAACGTTGGGATCGCTGTGAGACGCTGCAAGACGCGCTGTTAAGTATCGACGGTGCTAAAGCAAGGAAGGAGGCGCTACGTGGATACACTCGTAATAACGCAAAATTCTTTTTGTTTCTTTTTTTTTTTCAGGGGGGGGGGGGCAGGCCTTACTTCTAGGTGGTATGCGGAGCGCAAGTTCGTCTGCTTCTCGCACAGGGGTTGCGATGGTATCAGAACGCCGAGCTCTGATTGGCTGATTAAAAAAATAGTGGGTAGACCTCAAGGCATCTAGCATTGAGGTCTACCCACTATTCTTCCCGTCCAAGCCAATCAGAGCTCGTCGTCGTTCTGATGGGACCGCAACTCCTGCGTAAGAAGCAGACGACTTGCTCTCCACATTACCTCCGCCCGCTTTTCTCCTCGTCCCACGACAATGGGCGCATGCGCACTTGCCATCAACCTGCGCGGGAGAGCGTTCGCCATTAAAACGAGGTTTGAGTTCTCTCTTAATTCTAGGCTCCCTAGGTGCCGTGCGAGAAGCCGACGGTCGCTCGCCGGTTCGTAGATGCCTGTCCGATACAACGCCGCGGGAGGCCCTGTACGATTTCATTGCGTCCAGAAGATGCGCACGGCGGAAGGTGTAATGGGAGGAGGCTCCCCGTGGGAAACAGCAACGCTCCCAATGATCGCTAAAGTATAACCGTTTAAAAACAAAACAAAAAGAAAACGAGCAGATTGAAGAGAAAAACGGTCTCGAAGAAGGGTGATGCTCGCGTGTGGTTGTTTGATGCGCAAGACCAACCGCGTTACTCTGGAGGCTATAATGGCGAGCCGTTCGTGCGGGGCTCGCGGATGAAGAATAGAAAAACGGAGGACGACAGATCCTATCAAGCTGGGTTTCCTTTTTTTGTTTTTTTCTTCCGAGGGCCTCAGCTGCTTGGCGGGAAGAGGAGAGACATTGTGAGAGGAAGTATTGACGCGAACTTGAAGGCTCAAACGGACTGCCTTTTGATTGAGCTTACCGCGCGGATGGTACGCCATTTTCTGCAAAAAATCAATAATATTTAAGCTTTTCCTTTTTTTACTGTTGGTCATTGATTTTTTGTTTGAATGCTTCCTTTCTTCTCACTCGCGGATATGTCGCTGAAGGATGAGCTGGCGCATCTGCTTCTGCGATATCTTCCCAAAATAATTCTTCATAGACGCTCCTGCAATGTGGATATGGGACAGTGGCATCAAGATTCCTCGTGCTCGTTCTTACCAATGCTAAACACGTCTTTTATTCGAGTGGTACGCCTTATGGTATGCTCCTTTGCCACTAAAACGTACTGTATGTATTAGCAGCCACAATGATCACATTCCCATTCCAAATGGATGGCTTACGATGTCGCTCTATTACCGGGCACGAGAGAAAAAGAAGAAACTAACCGCGAAATCACGAGGGCAAGGTACGATCACAAAATATCGTTCCAATTTCGCCTACTCCTTCAATTAAGGTGCTCACTTCCTCACTTTTCCTCCTTTTTACTCGTGTGAAGGTACACATTTCTGTCTCCTTGCTTTCTTATCTACCAATTTTATCGTGTGCTTCTACAGTTTATCGACTTTGAATCGTAAAGCTCGAACCATTTAGAAGCGGCGATCCTCAAATCAAGGGGACGGATAATGGACCTTTTCCACATACCGACGGCACCAGGCGGTGGCTGCACGAACTAAAAATCGAGGAAGTGACCTACCTGCGCTACCAATCGATAATGGGAGCTACGCTACCAGTTTCTTCGCTCTCTGAGCAGCGGCGAGTGCGCAACGCGACTTTAAAGAGGGGCATCCGTGGCGTCCATCCAGACGTCGTGTTTTGCTTTCCGTCCACTTTCTTTTTTTGTGTAACGCAATTATATGTATGCTAAAATTACTTGTTCTACTCGTTGATTCACAGCGTCCTTCCGAATCTCCTCGATTTCTGGTACCGACTTCCGCCGCTTGGCATCGGGCGCTCGCGCGTGCGCAGAACGCTTCTCGGAAAAGGTCCATTGGAGAGTACGCTGCCCCGAAGGTAGTAGATCCAAGAACTATACTAGGCGATTCCAACCCTGCCCCCAAAAGCTCAGAGGCACATATACCCAATTTCCCCTCGCACGTATACAGCACACCAGCAGATCCGCGACTAACAAAAAGAGACTTAATACACGAGCACACGGAACCCCATACCTCGCGTTCGCCGAAATACCCACAACAGAACCACCGAAGCCATTCTTCCGAACGTATACACGCTGCGGCTGAACCGACCACGGAGCCCGCGTCCCTATCACTGCATGCCAACCCCTCGTACATATTGCAATACGCAGGCAGGCCTTCGCAACGACGCGGCTGCGGCAGCTCATGAGAAGCCCAAACCCGTTTACCTCCGGGCATTTCTCTGCGCTTCTTGCCGGGATGATGAGCTTCTTCTTTTCCCAGGCGCGGGGGCGGTCCCGGAGCCGAGGGCTTGGTTTCAATGAGGCGGCAAAAGAGCGCGCGCGCAAAAGCTTCCAGGCAGGTTCCGCTGGGAACCCATCGCTACACACTCCGTCTCAGCGTATACGCTGGACCGCCCCGGACGCTTGGAGCCATCGCAACCAGTCGGGCGCTGTGAACGGGTCACGTGACTGTGTTGGCACGCTGTCTGTCTCCCTTTGTTCTGTCCGGTTTCGGTTTAACCTCGGTTCTCACCCAGGGCTCAACATCATGTTCAATATACACCAGCTCGCCTACACTCTAAAGCCCCGGGGTCCCACTGCTTATACATCGGACAAGACTGCATACAGATTCGAACGCGAGTCACCGTGAGTCACCGTGCTTCGAATGCCGCATGGCAACCAGTTGAAGGAGAAAACTTGGCACGCGGCATTCGAAGCAGGGCTATTGCGGTGACTCCTGTCTGCAGACTGTCTTTTGTATGAGCAGTGTGACCCCGGCTTAAGAATTCTTTCGTGTGACTAGGCGCCCCGGGCGTCGCTGTGCACATCCCGAAGGTCACCTGACTCTTCCGAGGCATCCGATTGGCTCCCACGACTCGTAGGATCATCTGCGCTTCATCGTAAGGTGCAACGGATCGCGTAGCCGCGAAGGTGGCTTCTAGTCTGCCTACCGGTTCCGTCTCCTCTTCGGCGATCCGTCGCGGCAACAACGGCTCATCCGGCGGGCGTGATCTGTTTATAGAGTGCACGCCGAGGGAAGTTAGACGTTCTTTTCTTTAGTGCGCCGGAGTTTGGAAGTTCTCTGCTCTTGTTTGCTACGGCCGTTATCCGCGGTGCGAGGGACGCTTCCGATCTGCCTCGGGTTAAAAGATGCCTGGAGAGATAAAGTTACGCAGGTTGTGGCGGATAATTTCTGTACTCTGTCTTCGGAGAGCCTTGAAAAGAACGAGATCATATTTATTTCTACTCTCCTGCCCCCTTTTTTTTTTCGCCCCCCCCCCCAACACACACACACCAATGTTGATTTTGAAATGATAATATTGCAGATGGGCTTAAGTATAGTCTTAGTCGTTTTGGGATGTACACTGTTCTGTGATGTAACCCGTGCGTAATTGATATAGAGCGAACATTGGCGCTTTTCAGCGTGTTGCATCGCGAGCGTATTGGTGGGAGCCAAAATTTACCGCTTAGGTTTGTGCCATAAAAAATCACTTCCCACGACACTAGAAGTTTTGATAAAAAGCCTTTAAATACTAAAGAGAAAAACACCAAGAACCGGCGACCATATCTTCGCGCTAAGAGTGTAACGCAGAGTAATACTCGGAAGGTCGATATAACTGATCTGTCTTTTTCTAACCTTTATAGTGATCGAGCATTTCCTTTTCTAACTTTTAACCCCTAGGATAAATAGGTTCATCGTAAGCATGACGTAATTACTTGGGGAAGTTACACATAACCCAGCAAACAATTGTAGCAGCACGCAAAATGTAAAAACTGAAAATAGTCTCGTATCTTGGACTTCTCACTTGTCAGTTTGATTAAAGAAATATTCTTATTAATGTGCCAAATGCGATAGGACTTCTTGCAACAACCACAGTCGCCGTGAGCTTAAAGGAAGCTCCAGCGAACGAGGGCTGAATATGGCCATGCTATAAGCGATGTTAAACAACCTGTCTTAGCCAAGATCTTTTAATTCGAAAAATGTTCCAGAAGCCGGGACTCACCGTGATAAAGGAAACTACACCGACTTTACATAACAAAAATAACAATTTAATCTGTCGTTTTGTTTTAGGCGGACATTAGCATGGTACGCGCCAATTCGAATTATTTAGTGTAAATATACGAAATCGCCAGCAGGTTATCATCATATTCGACAAAATGTCTTAAAAGGACAAAATGGAAGCAGTATAAAAATAGGTTTGGCGAATGCATCATAAAAATATTCTAAGCATGCGTGCGTCATCGACGCATCCAATAGATTAGAGCGTCAAATGGACACCGTTTTGTTTTTTTTTTGGTCCCTGCGAGGCAATGAAGACGACGGCCGCAAATACAAGCACCAAAATGAAAACAACATATGTTTACATGTTTGCCTGCACTTAAACATTGGGGAAGACTCAGGAGCAGGGCCGTCGCAGCATCTGCTCTAAACTTGTTACGACGACCGACGATTTCATCTAGGAAATGCATGTACAGGCGATACAAGGTATTCAGGGTGTGGCCGTTGAGAGGTTCCACTAGACAAGCCTTGGAGAAGATTACGCTGGCCGCTCTGTAAGTTGTAGCTGCCGAGTGACGTACGGCTGAAAGACATGAACATCTTTTCTTTTTCTTCTTCTTATTAGAGGCGATGAGCAGCAGGAGTCAGTCACTGAGTGACTAATGATAGAGTGCGGTGGCAGGAACAGATAGGGAAATTAGGTGCCGAATCAGAGGCGTTCTTGTTCCACGGCGATTACAGAGCGCTAGACAGGGTTTAGCACTTACTTTAACATATCTATCAGGCTTCCGCGTTGCATTCCGAGTAATTGTAACTATTTTGTATCTTCATGCTTTGAATTTGAATGCTTTTTCCACCTTGCCGCGATCCCTAAGATGTGATCAACAGTATTTTCATATTAAAAAAAAAAAAAGAAATGTTCGATGCAACGAGCTATAGGAAGAAGAGTCGACAGCGGAAGCATGTGGCTGTTTGGGATGTCGCTAATCTGCCAAGGTTTGAGTTCAACCAGGTTCGATTTTTCGAACTTTTTTTATTAGCCAGTTCGACTGAATTGAGTTGACCATGTCAAACATGGGTCTGGTCACTTGGCAGTACATTCTTACCGCTGTGAATGCAAACCAGGTTTTAAATGCGCGATGAGTGGTGAGCAAATTCAAAAGAAAACTTGCTCTCAAACTTCATGAAGCCTCCCTTATCTAATCGCACGGCAACAATGTCTGTGTCAGCGGTCCTTCGATAGCGCTCTTTTGATAAGGAGTTCGCGTATACACCAACTGATGTTTACAAACAAACCGGAGTGCCCCTAGTGGACGCCACCGACGCTGCTCATGCGCGATGGGGGTGTGGGCAAGAAGCTCGCCGTCGCCCATAAACAAACCATTGGAATGGGATGTTGTCGTCGTCGGTGTGAGTCCCCGCGCTTTTTTTTTTGCGTTGGAATTGTTGATTCTACGTCTCCTGACAATGTCTAACTACTCGAGCGGCATCAGCGAAATTAACGAGGCTCCTTACACCGCAAACCTCGGCGTGAATAATGTAACATGCGGCGATTCATTCCGCGTGGACGCCGCAGAGTAGACGCTAAAGCCTGATTCACATGGCGAGGTTCTGCTCGCTATTTTCAGTCATGACGTCGCTCGAGCTGCAAAAGCGTGAACCGTAGCTGAGATGTCGACGTCGGTACTGAAAATCGCAGTCTGGATTGGACCGAGTGAATCAGGCATAACAAGTCGGTGATGGCTTAAGGTGGCGATGCAGGCGAGTTGGTTCGTGACTTAAGAAAAACTTAAGAAAAAAGAAAACTTAAGAATGCGGGAACATGCCCTTTCCCTGCGGTCAAGGACAGGAGCTCACTTATACGTACACTGCAGAGACTGCTTCTGTCACCCCGTCTTCAAAGATACCATAATCATTGGCAGGGGGCGCACAAAAGTCCAGAGACAGGTGCTGGAGGCGCATGCAATCGAAAAAAGCTGGCTCGGGGCACTGCGTCAGCCAGCCTTCGGTTTATCTTCAAAAAAAGAGATAGATTTTATAGATGCATGGTGAGCGCGACAGGCCATTGGTTGTTTCGGCGTTGGTTGGCTTTGTGGTGTTTTCTTGTTTCAGCCGTTTTTAATAAAACTTCAGTTGATAGTCAGCGCTTGTCCTGTGCTCTACTCTCGTTGTCCTCGTCTTTTTTGCGTGCTGTTCCCAATTTCTTAAGTCGGTGATGGCCACTGGTAACAATTATCAACATTTTCTTATATCTACTGTTCACACCGAGCCTACTTACCTGAAGCAACCTTCAAACTTAAACGTATTTTAAGGTCTGCACTTATTATCGCAATTACCGAGTCAACGTTTGGTCTACGGGCCGCTGTCGTTTGAACGAGCAGACGACAAGCAGAAACGTTTCAGAGAGCAGACGACAGCTCGAACGATGAGGCGGCCGTTTGAACGTAATGACGCACTGAACGTAGTCCGCAGGTGGTCCGTGCAACTTGACGTTTTTGCCGCGTTCATGTTGGAACAAAACAAATAAATCTGACGACCACAAGTATCCGTGAATTCAATCCAAAGGGCTTCCCGTCCAGGCAATCGTGGTTCGACGGCGTCTGTCTTTCCTCTTTCACGGCCCTTATTCACGCTCTCGGACGAACCGAGCAGGCAGAAAACGCATGAAAACTGGCCTTCAACCTTTCCCGACTTTATTAGTACAGCCCCAGTCGCGGCGTTTTGACGAGAAGGCAGGTTTTTGTCCGGTTTCTTCCAAAGTAACACAGGAATGCACGTGTCCCAGACCGGAAGTGCGCCCAACGCGTTACCACCGCGCCGTGACGTAACAGAGATGAGTTCGTGTTTATTCGCACAAGTCATGCGTTAGGGGCAGCGGCGTCACTAGGGTCAGCGGCACCCGGGATGGTGGCCCGCTGGGACACTCCCCGCCGCGTCACCGCCCTCCCCCCCCCCCTTTTTTTTTGTGACGCACTGGTTAGGGGGCGTAGCCTTTTTATCATTACTCTTTTTGCGCAGCATACGTTTCGTATTTTTGCTGTTTCGCTTATGTATTTTCAAAATATTAAGTTGAAAGTGTGCCGCGTCCTGTTACCATCTGTTCTGTTCTGTCCCGGTCTTTAGGCGTTTTACTTCAAGAAGGGCAGGGGTACCTCCGTCGGTGACAGAGGTCACACAAAGTTTTCCTTCTTCTTTTTTTAACTGAAAATAGTTTTGATATTATCTTAGGGATTGTGACAGAGGGGAAAACATATAACTTCAATATAAAAGATAGACTCAAGTTTCACTATTGCGGAAATCGAAAACGAGCTAACTCCACCTATATGAGAATGGGTGCAATATTTACCGGGTGTACTGCTTCGCATTAATAAACTACGATCCAAAACATTGGAAGTTTATGCATTCGCTTTCATAACGTCTAAGCTATAACCCGAACTACCGCATTCATTATTTTTCCCAAAATATTCGAACATTTTGCGTAGAAGCCGGGCAGCTCTGCTGAAAAAGTCGAATTTGGTCGATTGTTTTTCAAAAGTTCGAAGTTCTCCGAAGAGATTCGACAAAAGTTTGCGACATCCCCAGTGGTCATCTGTCCTGACCAGCGACAAAGAGACGCTGAGGCGCTCCGCTGGTCTTCCCGCTATCTCGAGGGGACAACGTGGCGACTCCTCGACGCGTAGGTCATGCTTGTCAGGGGTGGTGCCTTTTCGGCGGCGAGAGGGCCTGTCCCTTTGTCCGTGTGCATAGGGGTGTGCGTGTGTGTGCGTGGCTCGAAGGTTGCGGCATAACATGTCACAGGCTTCTGTTTACATTTGACAACGTGGACCTGACAAACAGGGCGTGCTATAGCGTGTAAACCAGCGCTCTGAAGAGAACAAAGAAATCGACAACTCTACAATGCAAAACAAAAAAAACAAAAAAAAGAATTTAGACGTCACTGTTTAGACAGCGTGAGACTGGCTTGCCAGAGTGTGGCGACACTGCCTCAAGGTGTATACGAGACATTTGTACGCTATACGACTGCTTTACCCGTGAACAACTTCTTGTGACATTAGAGAGTTTTAATAGATCGTTTCCATGCTTCCGATATCCCCGATAACGGATAGCTTTAGGGAGCAGTTTTTGCACGTCTGATATGGGCCGCACCCGTACGAACTGCGCATGCGCTACCGCAGAAGACTCGCGCATGCGCCGTTCGTACCGGAGGGCCCATCCTACCGTATCAGACGTGCAAAAACGGTTCCCTAAACTCTCTAACGATACGATGCACGCACAATGGCGGCGGCGGTGAATCGGGTATCCTTATCGGAGTCATAGGAATGATCTACCGAAACTCTTTATTTTCGAAGAGGATCGCGCCCCGCATCCTTTGACAGCCACGGAAAGGCGCCCTCAAGCGTAGCGTGGAGCCGAGTGTGTTAGCTCATCGCAGCTCAGAGCACAAGGAGAGAGCTGCAGAACCCAGGGTCCAGGGTTCGATTCCCTTCCCTGCCCGTTTCGATGGATCAGCATAGTTCCGTGCGTGTAACAGCAACTGACACTTCGAACACGTTAAACTTGGCGCTAAACATAACATGCATAAAAGGGGTACTGGGACTGTAACGGTTTCCAATACGAAAGCCACGGTGTGAAAATATCAATCAGCTAATATTATTTCTCGGGACTCAATAAAACAACTATTTATACAAAAAAAATTGGGACGTAGCAGACAGTTACGACAGCTTTTAATTTTAGTCCGGTTCGTGCGCTTGGTGGGCAAGGGAAGTATACAGAGGTCTATGTACTCTCTCTAAAGGGATACTAGAAATAGATTGAATATAATCCATCATGTCCGTAAAAGACAATCGCACGTTTGTATTTTGAGCCTGGTGGCTGTATTTTTCGTTATAAACGGCCCACTCTGGCAAGCGCTCGGAAAGCCGGCGGAGAGCACGTCACATCCCAGGGAACACAGAAAACTCTTGCACAAGGACCGTACATCCCTCCTAAGAGAACTACGCGCCACCACCGCCACAATGATCGCTCCACCCCAGTCTCTCTCGCGGGAGGACAGCGCCCTTCTCCGCAGACTTCAAATCAATTCGATCGTGAATCCCCTCTTTCGCCACTATATCCAGGGCCTTCCGCGACGCCCGAAATGCCCCAACTGCGGCGAATACACCTCTCTACAGCACTGCCTGTGCATGACAATGCTCCTGCATTCAACCGACCCTCCTGTCCTCCCTATCCCCCAGTCTCCAACCTCACTCATGGACGGACTGGCTTAGTCCACCAACCGATGCCCATATTCTTCCGCCGGCACTCATTCAGCACGTGAAAAACGTGTTGGGTGAGGACTGGTAGGTGGCCAAATACAACTGAGTGCCGGACCTTGGCGTATAAATAAATAACATTTTCTCTCTCTCTCTCTCTCTCTCTCTCTCTCTCCGTGTCAGATATAAAAAATTGGCTTTGACCTCATAGCGATAAAAAATAGAGCAACTCTCTCCCACGCGCGCTCCCGTATTTTTTATTTTTTTAATCTTTTACCTTTGCTATACGTTAGCTATAAGCGCTGAACGTGTGGTGAATCAAAAAAGGGCGCAATTAATTTGTAGTTAACGAATACCGCGCCGCGTCACGAGTGTGATCGCTATCGACGCAGTGCAGGGGCAGATGACCGATGAGATGCCGCCCACTTTTTTAACGAGGTCGTCACGATCCCGTTAATTGGCCAACCCCGTAAAAAAATGACAAGCGGCTCGCTTCAAACGCACCCCGGGGACCGGCGAATTTGTTCCCAGTCCGCCGCTCATAGCTACGAGGCCTCGGCGAGGGGCGCATGAACATTCGTCAGACATGAAATATGTGTAACGATTGCTCTCAACGCCTGATTTTTCTCTGGTGACCAATGCGCGCCCCAGGTGTGCCTCCGCGGGGTGGTCTCGGAGCAACTCCTCGTTTTGCAGATAGGTTTTTTGTCATTCTTAGTTTTGTTTTGGAAATGAACACGTTCCTAATAATTCCGAAAATGGTGCAGCTTTCTTTTTTATGTATAAGAGGAAAGAAAAACAAGCAACATTTGCAGTCTAGTTTCAAATTGCGAGCTATTTTTCAAAGTTGCGTATTACGACCACACAGTCGTGCACCTTGGGTGTGTTTAGTTTTAACAACAATGACGCATTTGTAAGTTTGTATAGTAGGCGACAGGCCAAGAGTAAAGTGGAAGCTTCTTTCCACTTTGGCAGAGCGAACGCTGGAGAGAAGGCGACCTCATCGTTGCCTCTTCTCCAACGTTCGCTCTGTTAAAGTGGAGAGAGGGGGAAGCAGCTTCCATTTTACTCGTAACTGTCATCGGCTATCAATTTTGAGGATAAGTATTTGCAATTCTTACTTTTTTTTCTGCCACTTACACACTGCTTCATGATAATTGCAAACAAGTGGTGCGGCTATTTCTTTTTCTCAAAGTAAAACAAAAAAATGTATACTTAGGCAGTCTGGTTTCCAATCGGGAGCTATTTTTCGAAGTTACATATTACCACCACACAGACACGCGGCCTCGTTGTGTTTTGTTTTAACAACAACGAAGGCATTTGTAAGTTTGTGCTAGATAAGCAGGTTCCACCAAAACAAAAATGTGCAGAATGACATTTTCATCATCGTACGTGGTCTCCTAGGGGGAAATAATAAAAAAAATAGGCGGATGAATGAACCGTACTTGGTCGAATTAAACGAAGTTTACGAAGTCACCGTAAGACGAAATCTTTGGCCGAGCCGAGATCGGAGCTCCGGGTCTCCCAATATCTGGCTGGGTACGCTAACCACCGCACCACTCCGCCTTGTCTTTCTGGCGTTTCCTATCTGCCTGAATAATGCACACAAAAACGAAATGTATACAATCAGAGGTGTTCCGTAAGCGCAAGTCGCCGCGTGGAAGCGTCTCTGAAATATTGAGTTTTCTAGGTGGTACCCCCTTTTTTCCATACAATCATCGGTAGCCAGTCGAGGTAAAAACGAAACAAAAACGACATATTTTGGTTGTCTGGTTTTGAGCCGCAAGCTATTTGTCGAAGTTCAGCATTATCATCGCACAGCCATGTGTCGTAGGTTCCTAGTAAATAAACAAGTTTCACTGAAACTAAATACCAGTTATGGAAATTAGTTTTTGCTATTCTTCGTTTCGTTTTGGAACTTCACGTTCTTGATAACAATACCGAATATATATATTTTTAGGCATGCAATGTAAAACGCATCGTCAAAAAAAAAAAAAAACTGCAAAAATTTCAAATTACAAGTTATTTTTTGAAGTCACATATTACTATTAGACACAGGCGCACCTATTTTGTGTTTTGTTTTAACAACACTATTACAATTGAAAGCTTGATGTGAATAAACAGCTTTGAGTAAAAGAAAATATGTGTATGTTGTGTCTGTTTCATATTATACTCTATTTCACCTTACGATGTACCGCAGGAAAGGCTACAAGCACGAGCTCCTAGCTCTAGGGCAGATCTCGGTGGCACGAGCTCTCGTGCGTTAAGAGCAGCTCCCAACGCAATGAGCTCCCGCTTCTAGCCTTCTCTGTGGTACAACATAAGGTGAAACGGAGTATAGCTTTCTTTTTCTACTTGAAACTCCTACGGAGGAGTAGGAGTTACAAATTACATACTTAAAACAATTTGCGGAGAAGTTTAAACTTAATTATTATTATTATTATTATTGTTATTAGTTTTTACAAAAGTGTCTTTTGCACAAGCATTAGGCATGCAGTAAGCATGAAAGTAGGAGGGCTGCTTGTTCGAAAATGTTCGTATTACTCACGTACTCATATATTGTTTTCAAGAACGCTGCAATTAACGGGAAAACCATGATAAGAAATGAAAGAAAATTAACTGCGCACAAGAGTTAATGTAACTTAAACAAATTAAAACAAACAAAAACGCCGCGACTGGTGTAGAAAAAGAACAGCACAAACGCGAACTTTTTGGAAGCACAACTGCAGTATTTAGTAGTCTAACATGAATACTTTATGCAAGTAGCTTATACTCATTTCGTAAGTAACTTGTAAGTTTCTTCCTCCCTCCCCCCTCCCGCCCCCCCCCCCTCCAAAAAAAAAAGAAAAAAAACAAGGTAAAAAAAAAAAAAGATCAATGAGTTTTAATTATTTAGGCTACGCACTCTCCTGCGAGGGATTGCGTTTTGCCGCAGGTAATAGGGAGCTTTCGTAGACCGCGTTTCCCCCTCCGCTAAGCCCTCCGCAACAAAGAAGTTGCTACATACTGCGCCTGAGCGCCGATAGCCTTGACCAGTTGCTCTCAGCCAATGATGTTTCGCGGACCCCTTGTGGGTCGGCAGAGATGATGGAGGACCCCGTTCGTGGTGAAGGGAAGGGAAAGTATAGGTTAATAATAATCGTGATTTAATAAATGGATATAGCTAAGGGCTAACGAGAAGTAAACTTCTTTTATTCACATATACACGATGAAACGCGCCAGAAAATTGGAACGTTTCTTCTCAATCTGAGAAAAGACAACTTTTATTTCCGGGCTCGACTGATGAGGCTGGGCTTCGCGGACACCTAGAATGCCTTCGCGGACCCCCCTTTGAGAGCCACTGGCTTTCACTGTAGAGTTCTGGGTATCGAGGGGGTTGCGGAGGGCGTTACGGGACGGCGAAAACGATCTACGAAAACTCCCTATTCTGGGGGCAAAAGGGGCACCGCTAGCGGTCGTCACCGCAAGTTGTAACTTCAGAGTATCTTGAAACTTGAAAGTAAGGGGTTACTTTTTTTGAGTATTCAGTAATCTACTCAGATACTTTCGAAGATTGTGTACTTAGTACTCTACTCGGTTACTATTTTATCTCGTTCTCAGTAACTTATCCAAAATACTCTGTTTGACTATCTCTTACAAGTCTAGGAAAAGGAAAAGGCCGTGGGTCTTTTCCGTGCACGTTAGCCGCATTTCCTGCGCCGAGAATTTTCGTTCATGGCGCATGGCTACTGTAAAAAGCTAAGCAACTGCGAAAAAAAAAAATCGAAAGAATTTGGGAAGAAATAAAGAGGAGAAAGACCGGCTCCCCCTAACGAAAACTCGATCGAAGATTCCCGGAAATAAATACGTGACTCGGAGCAACAGCATCTTATTAATTTCCTCGCTAGCTTTTTCTTAATTTTTTAAAAATACTATTAGCTACGCTGTTTTTGCTTCAGCTTCCTAAACGCCTCCTGGCTGTTTTGCCGTTGCTTTCTTCTTCTTCTTATTGTTATTGCGAGTACTTCCATTTTTAATGGATGGCGGAGGGCGTTATTCTCGAATTAATGCGAACTGGGTACGAGGGCGCTCGCGTTGGATTCCCATTAAACCGCGATGATGGCCCTGCCGGCAGCGAGTTTGAACAATGTGCACTAGCTCATATTCCTGATCACGATGTCCGTGTGCGGTCCTAGAGTCACTCACGGCTCAAGAAAGGCAGGGCGTCCCGGCCATCTTATTTCGCTCCGCAGCCATTTAGAAAGCGGCATGAGCCTAGAAAAACGCCCAACAACAAATCCCAACTCAAACAGCGTAAAAGAAAAAAAAAAAAAGCAACGCCTTGTGCGTTTTTCAGGCTGTCACTATCGGTGACTTTAGCGTAGAATACGTATAACCACACAGGGCTGGCTATATAGGAAAAGACAGGCATACAAAAGCGACCGACAGCACCTGTCCTCCGTCCGCTAAATTTGGCGGGAAATGTGTCTCCACCAAATTTAGCGGATTTCGTTGCCTAAGTGCAAAATTCTTGAGCGTATTTTATGTACGAGAATTTTGTCAGTCATGACCAAAGACAGGCTGCCAATGTTTTTTTTTTTTTTTTTTTGCGATTTTCGTCGGTATTGTGTTTCTGGTCGTCATGGCATGAAACGGAACTTTTTATTTATTAATTTATACATTCACATTCCCTTAAAGGCTCTTGGGAGGGCATTACATACGGGAGGGGAGGGCCTGCATGCTGCGGTTATACGAATATGAAACGGCACTCTTCATACGAATGCAAATTTCTACATAACGAAAAAAAAAAATACTGTCAGTACTGATGGACGAAGAGCGCGAGGGCAACACACGCAAGCACATCTTTGGTTGTTTATGTCCGTATACTTCCTTCTAAATATTAACAACATTTAGAAGATCCCGTCTGCACTCCTAACCGGTAACTGAACTTTACCATAACACCAGATTTCACAAAAAAAAAAAGTTTTCTTGAACATCTTGATGATTTGTTTTACTTTTAATAGTTCTTCGGGCGCTCTGCAGCGCTGCTGAAATGACTCTGCGACGTTTCATTTTACCCATAGTTATTACGGTCATTCCTCGTTAATACGGACCCCGTTAATATGGATACCCCGCTATATAACATCTACGGGAAAGAAACTGGTTGAATAATAAAAAAGAAGAGTTAGGGCGCAGGCAAGGTGGTGTAGGTTCACCATTTTGTTAGACCACCTGAGACTGGGTGGAAGAAACACGACGACGTCTAAATACGTGCATCATTCTTTGTTTCATTATTATGGACAACACACATTATGGACGCTTCCTTGCGGGGAACGGAGGTGTTCATATTGACGAGACATCACTGCATACGTCTTGCGGTCATGACGTCCGCAATGGTGGGCTCAGTTTGGCGCGCCAGTATATGGCGACTTGGCGCGGCTTCATCTCTGCCCCACACTACCACTATATATAGTCACTTACTACGTTCACGCTCTGTGATTCGTTTTTCTTTTCGGGTGCCGCAACCTGATTGGCTGAGGAGCAATAATAAGATGATCAGGACTCACCACGCCCTGTGTTTACTAAGCTGTCAGTGACACTAAAATGTTTAATGAAAAAACGGTTAAAGTGCAGGCGAGCTGGTGTAAGCTATGCGTGATGTTTGAAACCTGAGACTGTGGTTTGAAAAACACAAAACTCGTGAAAGACGGAGAAAAAGGGACAGACAACGTCTCAAACTCGGCTAAAAACTTCATTGTCTTTACGCCTCATATACCCCTCCCCCGAACGTCGTTACCCCCACAACGGATGATCACTGAACAACAAACAATACACGGTTTTGCGGTTTGCGGTTTGGTGTATTGTGGTTCTGGTGTATTCTTTGTGGTCGGTGATCATCCGTTGTGGTGGTGGCGACGTTCGGGGGAGGGGTATATAAGGCGTAAAGGAGATAAAGTTCTTAGCTGAGTTTGAGACGTTGTCTATCCATTTTTCTTCCTCCTTTACGAGTTTCCAATTTTCAAACCACAGTCCCAGGTTTCAAACATCATGTATAACTAAAATGTTTGTTGTTGTTTTTTCGTGAAGGTCGCCACGTTAAATATTGGCATGACTGGGTTTGGGGCAAAATACAATACCACTTTATTTGCCGATTGGAATACATTAGCATTTAAGGGATTCGTGCCACTAGATCTATTTATATTTTGCTGTTAATTGTACTTATGCTCGAATAATTTACTTTATTTTTGTCAACGAACCCAACTACATCATAATTCAGCATGGATGAATTCGTATTAAAATTGAGACTGGCCATGAGTTTACGTAAGCTGCAGGGTATATACAATCAGTGCTAAAGTTTTTATTCAATTTGAAATTACCTTTAGGCTACCAATAGCTACAGAGCTTACGGCGCTAAAGTGAATTCGGACAGCTAAATCCGGGACTTGGGTTCCCGCGCTGCTTAGCACGATATGAGACCTTAGTTGCTTCTAAAGGACAAATACGGCACCGTATATCGACCCTACTTTGCGTCATATACACTCGTGAAGGATTACTTTTAATGCGCACGATCGAAAGGCTCGGTTCGTACGGCTTCATTTTTACGGTCGCGGCGCACGATAACGACGCCGTAAAGGAGCGGCGCTGAATGAAGTTGGCGTTTCGTCCTCGCGGTGGCTTTGACGCGGAACTCATGCAGCCCGAGTTTACGAGGTTATGGAAGCGAGCGATGGCGTGACTTCTGTCTTCGCTTCCGCGGCGCCGATTTTTACACGCCGCTGATATCGGCGGGCCGCGACTGTTTGCACTGCGGAACATCCGCCCGGTAATCGAGTCGGTATACTACCGTGAAGCGTCCGCCAAGCGTGAGGCTCTTAATAAACCACACCCGACCATAAACGGAACCACCGCGGCTTGCTTGTGGTCGCGGTATGCCGCCGTCAATATGGTAATCCAACTGGTATAAGATACCTCTGCCAGTACAAACTGGGAGGGTCCGCGCGCTACGCTTATAGAAACATCTGTTCGATCTACAACAACAAACGAGAAACGACTGCCTGAAATATATGTTGCAAAAGCTACATTGTGTTCTGCCACCAACCTGAGATGTAAGACACACAGAGCTAACTGTCTCAGTTTGATTTAGTTAACGAGCGTAGGTGGACCCTCGAATACTTTACCCTCGTATGACTGATTTAGGTGACGCTTTTTTAAATTTTTTTATTTCTAATACTCCGGTGAGACGGGCTAATTTAGTGCACTTCAAAGGAGTGCACTTCGCCTTTAGTGTCGTTTGTGTAGAGTGCCACGCGGCTTCTTCCCGAAGAAAACACTTGGCTTGAACTGAATTTGCTTCCTCTTTATCTTCTTCTTTATCCTTGCCCGTGATGATCGATCAAAGTCATCGAGTTGGAGTAAATATTGTCAATTAACGTAACGTTGTCTCGTAACGTGTCTTTATTAAAAAAGAAGACTAAATATTGCTGATACATATATGCCTTTATTTATCATTTTAGATGTCCGATAGCACTTTACCCGTCGTTATATTTTCATTATTTCCGAGTGACACTAATTTATCTCGTGTGGTACTGAAACACTCGGAGTGACATTCGGTGAGTTGAAGTGCACTTGGTTGAGGTGCACTAAGTTAGCCCGTCTGATTGGGGTATAAAATATTATTTGTAGAGAACAATC
Source organism: Ixodes persulcatus (assembly GCA_013358835.2). Taxonomy (NCBI): domain Eukaryota; kingdom Metazoa; phylum Arthropoda; class Arachnida; order Ixodida; family Ixodidae; genus Ixodes; species Ixodes persulcatus. The sequence goes on along the minus strand of JABSTQ010011080.1, from coordinate 26,705 downwards.
AAGTTCATTGTTCTTTCGAAACTTTTTTCTAAAAGTGAGAAACCTTTGTGAGAACAGTTTTTTTCAGTGGCAACACGTTTGGAGTACTCTTTAACAATCTGTTCCGCCTACCGAGAGACTTTTTGACGGCGCAGTAACTGTGCTTTAAGCCATATTTATATATATTAATGAAGTAAACGTGTTATTATCTCCTGTAAGAATGTTTTAAGCTATACAGAGGTGGCTCGAAACACTAAAACCCAGAAAACTCCCTCGAATGCTTTTTTCCTACACGATGCATTTTCAGTATTCTCTTGTGAATTTCATGGTTGAAAAGAGACAACCCAATACTTTGGAGTCATAATTATTTTGTTATTTTTTTAATTTAAAGATGCGTGAAAAAAGGTAGTTGTTGAAACATTTTTTTGTTTTGTTTACCTTTTGTGGCTTTTATAAAACATGTCGGGTTCGCAAACCTCACTTTTGTCAAAGCTTCAATAAAATGTCACATGTGATGCTACTTCGACGTGCATTGCATAATTTGTCAATTTTTTTAGTTGTGAATAAAGTAACTAACTAGTGCAGAAACATGTTTTTGCCAATTCCTCAGTGAACGACCGTGTTTTCTATCAGTTTCTGTTTAGGGTTTCAGCAAACCGGAACCATCTTGCCCCGTGTTTAACTCATACATTACGTACAGTACATTTTCAACTCGGGCGACCTTGAAAGGTGGACGACAATTTAGAAGAGTCAAATGAAATCGACGCAGTGCCAACTGGCCAACATCGTCAACACCCGGCGCCTTGATGTCCCGCGACAAAAATTGAAATAATTATCGTGGACGGAGCTTGCGACGGTAATTCGACGAATGACGTTGTTCCGAATACCTCTCTCCACGCTCCCGAACCTACTGTCACGTCTCGATCACCACGCATCGCGGAGTAATAACAACCCAAAAAGCGGTGAGATACCGAGGCGATCAATTTCACGCTCTTTAACGAAAAAAAAAAAAAAAAAAATGCGGCATCGCTCGCGGGATTTAAACCGTGCGCACTCACCTTAGGCCGGCAGCACCACGGAGTTGCTTATTCCTGTCCACGTCCGCGCCTCCTTTTTCCTCAGTATCGACGAGGCCCCACGGTACACGAGCACGAGGAGACGACGGGCAGAGATGCACGTCGACGACGGCGCAACACCGAGGCGGCCGCACATCGGCACGAGGGGAGCAAATCCTATGGCACGCGGAAGGCCACCACCGCATTCATCCGGGCGCCGGCGAAACTCCCCGATGCAGCACCCTGAAGAAGGAGCCGCCGCGCTTGATGCCGTGCAGCGCGCAGAAGACGAAGCGATGCCGGTCTGCGAGCCGGCAGGGAGAAGATCGCTTGGCCCCCCTCCTCTTGGTGGCCCTCGCGTGGCGGGACGACGTCACTTCCGCAGTTGCCGAAATCCAGTCGGGTCGCTCGTGTGCCGCGGTTGGCCCCGTGGTGTGTTCATCGTCCGTTTATGCTTCTCTTTTTTTGTTGCTTTCTTCTGGGCGTACCTTCCTCGGATTGCTCGGGGAAGTGGCGGCGGCTCAAGTCTTCCTGGCACCGCAGGTGGCATTGCCCGTGGCGCCGGACCACGGGGCATCGGGAACGTCAGGCACCAGTCGTTACCATGGCGTCTCCCCTCCCCATAAATGTCGGCTATTAATGAGGGGAACGGAAGGGGTGGCTGGTGCTGGACTGTGGAGGTCGTTAGCGCGTCGGAAAGGTGGTCCGTTCCGGTGCTCGAAGAGCGGAACGTGTGCGGGATTGTGCTCCGCTCACCCGTAAGCTGACAGTGCGGTGGAAGCTATACGTGCACGTTGGAACAGTCGTGCGTCTATACTTCGTCATCACGGTTATGTCCATACACACGCGCAAAGAGCGGGGTCAGGTGATGAAGGACGGGCGCTTGATTGGTCCGCCAGCACCTTGCTCCCACATCGCACTGTCAGCTAAGGGGTGAACGGACGAAATGGAGGAAGCGGAGAGAAGACAACCTTCCAAACTATACTACTTTCGTGTTTGTTGGTACAAGAGAGTTCTGAAAGACAGCATGAAGGGCAGGGCACTCGACTTCCATTGACCTTGAAAGAAAGTTGTGGTGCTGCAAAGTAGCCGTTAGTTTTATACGGACACGAGGTCGTGAAAAAAAAAATACAAAAATAAAAACAAGAAGTTTTCTGGGAGCTTTTTAATGGCCGATCCTGTAGGCGCGACTCTGATTACCGACAACTACCAACGGCAAAGCGGAGTCTGTCATTGCGCCGTACAAGACACACCCGGGCCGCGTGCTCAAGAAATTGACCGCAATGAAGAAAATCTAAAAAAAAAAGAGTGCGGTTTTAGAAAAACACGAACAGCTTAAGTTTGCGTTTTAAATTCAAACAAAATACCATTTTCTTGTTTGTTTGTTTGTTTTGCAGAAAAAAACAACAAAAAATATTGCCAGATAAACACCGGAATACGCATTATTTTACATATCTTGACGGTGAACTAAGGTATAAAAAGTCACGCTTTATATATTTATGTATCTTATTTATTTATTTCAGTACCCTCAGGGTCTGCAGGCAATCACGAGACTATTCTTAAGATGTCCCATTCCCTGATCTTTTTTAAGCAAAATATGTGCCCTTCCAACGTCAAGCATATTCAATCCTCCTACAATCAAGATTATACTATTTTATTCTACTTTCTTGCTACAAAAACATCGAGCGATTAAACCGGAGGAATTCAAAGGAAGGTGCACTTTTCTGATTATTCATTCCGCGTAGCGAGTGAACTGTGGCTAAGATGTCTCACGCAACCTCTACGCAGTACATACTTATACACTCTTAAAGGTGTAAAAAGGCTGCTTCTGAGGTGTGTACCCATGGTTCAGTGTTGCACACGTTCCATCAAAAGAGGAAGCCAAAGCTCGTTCCTCTTTCCTTCTTAATCTTGGAACGAGTTCCCGTTACAAGTTCCAGTGGCTCGAAAGAAACGCGTTCCTGTTTAACGGGGCGTTGCATTAACGTTACATTTGCTTATTTTAATTAAATTTTGTGCGTTATAATTTCTAGATAAAAAAAAATACAGGAGGACACTTAAGACGTGTAGGAATGCGAAAGCACACTTATGCGTAGCGTATTCCTACAAGCTGCGCGCCACACTATCCTCCGCAGAGCCCGGCCGAGCAGCCTCCGCGGAGGCCGGCCTGCCGGGCTCTGGAGAGCAGCCAATCCGGCGAATCGCAGCCAATTTAATAGCCGTACCGCGGAGGGAATTTCTCTGCCGTTTTTCGCGGTTACGGACAACGCTGGCTCTGCTCCATGGGACAGTTAATGTTTTCGCATTAATAAAGCAATCAAGTTAAAATAGCCACGTCGAACTACGTGTCGAGTAACCACGGTCACATTCGTTCCAGTATAGTTTTTGACTGAGTTTTAGGGTCAAACGCAAACGCAGAGAGCTTAAAACTCTCTTATGTCTCGGACACTTCCCCAACCTTCGAAATCGAAAATTAAAATAGTCGATAACAAAAAAAAAATTAAATGCTTACTAAATCCGGATAAGATAGCAGAAAAATAGGCAACCAAAAGTGCCGCCGTTCCTCTGCCGTTCAATCGAAACCATAACGTCCATTTTCACCGAGCTTTCTTTTTTAGCCTGCGCAGTTACAGTCTCAGTTTAACGTGGAGCACGAATTGGCCTCGGCGAGTCGGCGTGGAAGCGTACACATCTATACATTGTTTCATTACGATATACCACAAAGGAAGCTGCGAGCCACCGGAGCTAATTCATATATAGCTCGGAGGGTGTCACGTGCCTTTCCGGTTGGGCGGAGCGACGCGGGGAGCGCGAAGTCACGTGACAAGCTGCAAACTATGGATTGGCGAGTAATCGTAGCGTCCATCGCGGCACATGGTAAGGTGATATGGAGCATATATGTGAATATGGCGAGAAGCTATACTTCGTTTCACTTTATCTGCGAGCGAAGCCAAAGCTAGAAGCGCGAGACCAGCGCTTTTTGCATTTCTCTCCAGCTCGCGCGCTCGAGCAAAGCCTGAACGCACGGAGCTTCCGTGCTCGCGCTTCCAGTTTTGCCTTCGCTCTTTGTGTGTGTGTGTGTGTGTGTGTGTGTGTGTGTGTGTGTGTGTGTGTGTGTGTTATTTTCTTGCTGCTTAGCAATATTCCTCAAGGGAGGAGAATGTGAGCATAGACATAAAAATATGACCAAAAAGTTGTTGGCTGACGGCGCGCTTGTTCCGCGGTGCCGAATTCTGGAAGCACCAAGAGGCGAAGCCGCGACGAGCGACTGCATCGCCGGGTCGCCAGTCGCCCAGAGCCATGTGCGCTGCTTGAAGAAATTTATTTCTGTGCGTGGGCGTTTTTAGAAACAGCAAATCGCCCGTTATCTTTCTTTATTTTATTTTTTTTTAATCGTCTTTCGACCGATTTTTGCTGTCTTTCATTTCTTAAACTCAGTCGTTCGAGAAAGTCGCTCGAGCGTCCGTGTGGGTGTTTGCCGTTTCGATCAGGATGAGCATCATATACCGGCGTGCGGTCGTGCCAGTGCTGCATGATGTCCGTTAAAGACTCCAGGCTAGCAGTCGTACTGCACTGGCTACATTTCACATATACAGTTGGTAACAATGTCACCATATTCTGACAGATTTAACTCCTGCTGTTTAAACAACCAACGATTATTTTTTTTTTTTTTTGCGGGTAGTTTGCGAGTGTTGTGCATGCTACAGTCACGCTGTTACTGTGCGTGCTGGCTGATTCAGTTTACATCGAGTACCGTACTTTGGTACTGATTCCATGCGCCTGTATAACCACGTAATTTTTATAGAACGGTGTTTGAGTTAAATATTCAAGATCACGAATTGAAATTAGGTACATATTTGTTTTGCTGTCCTCGATTGTGCTGACCTAATTTTTTTAATGCTGATGACAATGTGCTCACCCCAAGTTCTTCTTAATGATTGGGAGCTCTGGACTTCTCTTTTTTAAGAATCGGTTTTAACTGGTTCGCTCTCGGGAGGAACGTTAACCAAACCTTTATTTAAAAAGCACCACTGAACCAGAACCGAAGCGCAACCAAATGCAACGCTACTGAACCCGAACTTGAACCGGAAGAATGAATGGTTCGACTCTCTGCTTTTAACCCAGCCGATCTTTTAGTGTTTGCGTGGAACACACAAAAAAAACAAAAAACAATTGAGTTGAATATGTTAAGGAATCGCAAGAATCGCAGAGCAAACGTAAAATTAAAGACTTGAGCGTGTTGGTGATCTACATTGACTTAAAACGAAAGAAACACACAAGGGGACGAAACAAACGACACACGACGGGGACGAAACAAACGACACTGTGTCGTTTGTTTAAAAGTTTACGTTTTAACGCAGGTTCCATAATACGGTGCTACAGTCCTTTGTGCTGGCGCCGTGTACCGAGATCACTTGGTCAGCGGTTTTCTGTTCCTGCAGCTGTGCACGGACATTTGGGGCAGGTATACGAGGCGTCGCTTCTATCAGCGCGCTAGTGGTGCTGTTGTGCTAGTGTTCGAAGCAGAGAGTAGGGTAGCTGCTTCTTGCGCTACGCTCTAACAAGACTATTTTAAGGCCTTATATATATATATAAAAAAACACGTTAACCATATAACTGTGTAGGGTATACAGTCCATTTAGCGAAAGAAACGGGTGGTTTTAATTTTTGGCGTCTGTTGCGACTCGCAAGGTGCTTAGCTTGATCGCGCGATCAATGTCTGAAGTGCCACGCAGGTGCCACGAAGCGCTTTGTGCGACCACTTTTTGACTTAATAGAATGAGTGCTTTGAGAAAGCTTTCGCATACTTTTGCAGTCGACTCCTCGTTTGATAACGTCAGCAGCTCTATGCTGCTTTTTGCCAGTATTTTGGCTCTCAATGACCATTTTTAATGTTTAGGAATCAGAGGAATGGAATGGGGGAGTTCGATCATTCCAGCTGTGGGAATGGGCCCAATGTTTTAATTCCGAGGAGTTGAAAGGAATTAAAGTGTTGAAAACTCTAATACCCCGAAATGGAATTGCAATAGAATTGGGGTGCTTCTTCCGCAACAGTGCTCACGATGCCAACGACAGAAGTGCAAGCGTGGAATTATTTTGAATTGTTGCAGAAACGTTTTTTATGTACAAAGCTTACGGGTTTTAACTTTTACTGTTGTTGTATGCGTATATTGTACCCGAATAAACACATCCCCATCGTACCGATTATTACAAGTCACATTTTCTTTAAAAGATCACACTATATACTCTGGGACAAGGCAGCGAAGGCGACAACCTTAGTTGCTTTGAAATTTAATTTATGCCTTTCTAGTGCTAATGCCCGTTCCGAAAATGCATGTTTCAAACCCGCGATTATGTTGCTCATCTTCGACACTCGTTTGGTTACAAATAAAAGTGTACTCACAACGACGACAACAACAACGTAACATGATATTATGGAGGCAGGAAAAGTCAACATAAACAAACTTCTGATAACGAAAAGCTAAAACAATAAAAAAATATCAAAGATAACGACTCTTTCAAAATAACCTAGAGCAAAAGCAAACTCCCTCTTCGTGTCTATAATTTACAAAAAAAAAATCATATTTGCATTTTTTACATTTTTTTCGTTACTGTTTTCTTTTTTTTTTTTTGTTTTGTTTTAGATAACTCCGCGGGCAGTCCTGATTCCTGGGAGAGGACAGTTTCTTTGTGGCATCAGTATTTAGGGTTCAGCCTTGAATGAAGATAATCGAGTAAAAATAAAATCTACAAGCTGCGTCTCGGTCGAACGAACTTCTTTCGCCGGGGAAGCCTCTTTGTCTCTGCTCAATGCGGCTCTAACGAGTTTGCGTGTGGTCGCGATTCGTCCACGATCGGACAGCGCAGAACGCCGGCGCTAGTGAGTTTTGTACTCGGGTAACGCGCACATACAAAACATCACGGCGCACACATATACGTACACACACAAACAAAAAAAAAACACGATCGAATTGCCAGATAGATGCCGAAAACCTGTCTCACCGGGCATACATGTACAAGGAACATTGCTCGCCGTCATAATAAAATCGGCTTTTTCACGACTCGAGTCATCGTTCTTCGCAGTACCTCCCATTTCGCGAACTTGTTATATTGTGGGCAGTTTGTGACGTTCAAGTTGAAAAACTTGGAGGACGCTTAAGCTTCGCCTTGAAGAGTGGAACGCGATAGCGTCATCGGACCCATTTCGGATCGCCTCCTCATTCGCCGTGCCAGCGTGCCTTGCGTGGCCTAAAGTCAGCAGCGTGTCTGGCTCGTAAGCGAAGGGTTGCGACGTGAAATCATTTGAGGCATGCGGCGACCTTTCATTTGCATTCCATGTTATGTTTCAATCACTTTCATTCCGCGCGTGACGTCACCCTTTCCACGTGAGTGTTGTGGGTTGTTGGAAATTCCCGCGCGAGGTCATGTGGCTGTGACGTCATGACCCTACCGACCAAGCAGGATTTTCGCGTCACGCCACCGACGCCGGCTTTTCTGCGATACAAGCTCCTTAACGCTATCGCGTTAAGGATAATAATAACAATAATAATAATAATAATAAATTGTCTATTTCCCACACCATCCTGGCAATACAGGCGAAGGCAGTGGTAACATATTGGGCGTTGCTTCGCGGTGCTGCTGCACACATATGTGAACTTGGTGCGCATTACGAGCCTCGACGCCACAAACTTCGGCATGCGTCTATGAAAGAAAACTGCCATATCCAGAGTCACTGACAGCTGAAGAAGCACATGGTGTGGTGATGAGTCCCGAGCATCTTATTAGCGCTCCGTAGCCAATGAGATTTCAGCATTTGCCGATAAGAAGGCCGGAGGACCAATGAGAAAGCAAGAGGCGTGAACCTTATGAGCCACACCCTTCTAAAGCTGTCCGGTGACAACAGTGGCGCTGGAATGGAACGCGAAGTTCGCGTCTTTCGTGGTCGCGTGCGCCACAGATTCGCGTCGTCTCCCCGTTCCCTCCGAAGCCACGTGCTTGTACTCTTCTCCCTCGTTTCCTGCGCACACTCTCCCATCACATCTGCGCGCGCGCTCACAGCCTCCGTTGTTTCCAATTCACCTTTTTATACCACGCACGCTGCGGGTGCATTTTGTTCAGCACCGACTTTCACAACTGGAGCGACCAAGGGGTAAAAAAAAACCGAGAGCTTCGACGCTTTCTGCGATGCTATATACTGGCGAATTTTTCTGTGACGCCACCGCGGGTTACAGGAGTTCATTACAGGATCCCGAGGAATCTGCGTCAGGGGGACATAGACAGTGAGCAGCCCCATAATATGTTCTTTTCTACTGAGACAGCCGACGCTACGCCGTCCGATGGAATCAATCAAGCAGCGGCAAAAGTGCGTCGTCTCGTCACTGCGTTCATTGCCTTTGCGCGTTTGTTATCATCAACGAAACCAACCACGCACAGTAATTCCACCGCACTACTGCGCCTTTTTTCTTTGGGGTGGGATTGGTTTAGCCAGCCATAACAAACCCGCAGACAACGATCAACGTGACGGTGCACTTTTTCCGCTCTTGATTGACTCCATCGGGTCGTAGGGTCGACTGCGGTCGAACTTGAAGGGAAACAGAGTTAAGAAAAGTTCGGAAAGGTCACTTAAGTCTGCTTACGTGTAGGAATGTTTTTACAAGCAGCGCGCCACGTCTTCGTTTTTCACACGGCGCTCCGGCACCATGACAGAACAGCACACGACAAAACAGCACGCGACAAAACAGCACGGTCAAAACAGCACGCGTCAAAACAGCACAACGTCAAAACAGCATGGCGACAAAACAGCACGCGACAAAATCGCACGCGACAAAACAGCACAGCGTCAAAACGGCACAGCGACAGAAGAGCACGTGCCAAAACAGCACGGCGTCAGAATAGCACAGCGTCAAAAACGGCCTAGCGACAAAACAGCACAGCGTCAAAAGGGCACGCGACAGAAGAGAATGGCGTCAAAACAGAACCGCGACAAAACAGCACAGCGTCAAAATTAGGACTCTGACAATATAGCTAGGGTTTTGGCGTTTTCGGTTTTCATTATATTATTTTGAAATTCGGCGTACTCTTTTTTTTTTTTAGTCCAAACAGAAGTTTTCGGTTTATTGCGGTGAATATTTGTAGACGCATAAACTTCTCGGTTCTTTTCGGTTTATTGACAAAAATCAGTATACTGACGAAAAAGCCATATTTAAAAGCGTTTGTTTAAAATGTCTAGTGAGAAAACCAGGTACTGGTGTTCTTATTTGTTGCTGTCTGTGGCAGCCGAAGCGACCTGTTCAGCATGACGCACTGGGGCCCCCTATCGTGATCTGACATTATTGTCGTGTGCTCGTATTTGTACTCAAGACGAACATGAGCTTCACTATCACTTCGGTCGGAAAAGCAAATATCAAAAAAATTTAGAAATTGGCAATCATTGTACTAAGTGCGTTTTGCCCCAGTTTCACGACTGTGAGAGGCGGTAAATTCGCGCCGACCACAAAAACGACAATAAAACAATCGTATTTATGCCCTCCTCTAGTAGACGGAAGCTAGGGGTGTTAAAAAATGTGCGGCATTTACCGACGCCCTTGATTTTCATTGTTCAGTCCACGAATAACTTCTCTTCTTTGAACAAAAAATTCGGTACACAAATCCCTATCAGGTGAAAAACCCAAATTTCGTCCTGAAGACCCCTGCGCCCCCGGAGCTTTTGTTGAAAGTTGAACTGATTTCGAAGGCAAGCTGAAAACTGCGAAAGGAAGTGGTCATACGGAGAGTAATAAGTCACTCCCCCACGCCTCCAAACGCCCTCGAAAATACTTATCTTTTCAGTTGAACCCTAAATATAGTGTATGGAGTGGAGAAGTGCATGTCTCAAAGTAGGCACTGTAAAGAAATGGAGGGTACATTTGACCTTTTACCTTTTTTTCTGCTGACTATCAACGACAAAAAAAAATCCGACAAACGTACCAACAACAGTTTCGCTGTAAAAGGGGGTTCAAACAATTGCATTTAATTGTTTAAAGCTTCCCGCCTGTCCACCTTACGGAAATGCTTTAGCTCCTGTTGTGCTAGAAATTGTGATTCACTACCGACTTCCGTGCCTTCCAAACTGTGGGTCCGACAGATTCAGTGGGCGGTCGCGAAGCAATTGCTGCCATCAGTTTTTTTTTTTTTTTTTTTTGTAGACTTTTGCAGTCCAATTGTGAAAAGTCCAAGCGGGCTTTGCGACGCGATTTTTTTTTTTTTTTTTTTTGGGGGGGGGGGGGGGGGGGGGGGTCTGCGGGTTGCGGAGTTCGGAGTTCGGTAAGCACTGAAATACGCAATAAATTCTTTTATAACCTAGCGACAATAAATGAAAGGGTCAAGGAGGTTCGAAACTATTCGCGCAGTGAGAGGTGAAGAGCGCGCTCGAAGTTGCTACATGCGTGCTGTTTTGCCGCTGTGCTGTTTTGACGCCGTGCTGTTTTGGCACGTGCTCTTCTGTCGCTGTGCCGTTTTGACGCTGTGCTGTTTTGTCGTGTGCTATTTTGACGTGTGCTGTTTCGTCGCCATGCTGTTTTGACGCTGTGCTGTTTTGACGCGTGCTGTTTTGACCGTGCTGTTTTGTCGCGTGCTGTTTTGTCGTGTGCTGTTCTGTCGCGTTCCCGGCGCTCCGCCGGTGACATCACGCTCCCCCATTGCGCAGGCGCGGCGTCCCCGCCGGCTCCACGGTTTCCGTGACGAAGCATCTGCGTTGCTGTGCTTTTCAATGTGTTTTATTTGTGAGACGCGTTCGCTTTGACCTTGAGCGGCCCCGCCGGCTTCCGTGACGAAGCATCTGCGTTGCTGTGCTTTTCAATGTGTTTTATTTCTGAGACGCGTTCGCTTTGACTTTGAGAGGCCCCTCCTGCTTCCGTAACGATGCACCCGCGTTGCTGTGCTTTTCTTTGTGTTTTATTTCTGAGGAGCGTTCGCTTTGACCTTGAGCGGCCCCTCCTGCTTCCGCAACGATGCATCTGCGTTGCTGTGCTTTTCTTCGTGTTTTATTTCTGAGGAGCGTTCGCTTTGACCTTGAGCGGCCCCTCCTGCTTCCGTAACGATGCACCTGCGTTGCTGTGCTTTTCTTTGTGTTTTATTTCTGAGGAGCGTTCGCTTTGACCTTGAGCGGCTCCTCCTGCTTCCGTGACGATGCATCTGCGTTGCTTTGCTTTTCTTTGTGTTTTATTTCTGAGGAGCGTTCCCTTTGACCTTGAGCGGCCCCTCCTGCTTCCGTGACGATGCATCTGCGTTGCTGTGCTTTTCTTTGTGTTTTATTTCTGAGGAGCGTTCGCTTTGACCTTGAGCGGCCCCTCCTGCTTCCGTGACGAGGCATCTGCGTTGCTGAGCTTTTCTTTGTGTTTTATTTCTGAGGAGCCTTCGCTTTGACCTTGAGCGGCCCCTCCTGCTTCCGTGACGATGCATCTGCGTTGCTGTGCTTTTCTTTGTGTTTTATTTCTGAGGAGCGTTCGCTTTGACCTTGAGCAGCCCCTCCTGCTTCCGTGACGAGGCATCTGCGTTGCTGAGCTTTTCTTTGTGTTTTATTTCTGAGGAGCGTTCGCTTTGACCTTGAGCGGCCCCTCCTGCTTCCGTGACGATGCATCTGCGTTGCTGTGCTTTTCTTTGTGTTTTATTTCTGAGGAGCGTTCGCTTTGACCTTGAGCGGCCCCTCATGCTTCCGTGACGATGCATCTGCGTTGCTGTGCTTTTCTTTGTGTTTTATTTATGAGGAGCGTTCGCTTTGATCTTGAGCGGCCCCTCCTGCTTCCGCAACGATGCATCTGCGTTGCTGTGCTTTTCTTTGTGTTTTATTTCTGAGGAGCGTTCGCTTTGACCTTGAGCGGCCCCTCCTGCTTCCGTAACGATGCACCTGCGTTGCTGTGCTTTTCTTTGTGTTTTATTTCTGAGGAGCGTTCGCTTTGACCTTGAGCGGCCCCTCCTGCTTCCGCAACGATGCACCTGCGTTGCTGTGCTTTTCTTTGTGTTTTATTTCTGAGGAGCGTTCGCTTTGACCTTGAGTGGCCCCTCCTGCTTCCGCAACGATGCATCTGCGTTGCTGTGCTTTTCTTTGTGTTTTTGTTTCTGAGGGGCATTCGCTTTGACCTTGAGCGGTCCCGCCGGCTTCCGTGACGAAGGATCTGATTTGACGCGCCGCATCCAATGGGACCTTCCGTTCCACGTGAAGTGGGTCCCTTGGAGCAACGAGGTCTATGAAATGGTACTAATTGAGGGCACCGATAATAAGCGCAATAAGGGCACTATTAAATAAGTAAATGAGTGCATTGTGACATCCACATATTAGTGAGTAAACATAGAGAAAGTGAGGGAGAAGGAGATGAGAGCATGTGTGAGAGCGCCGAGTGCTGATTGGAAGGTTAGTGTCCGACTGCGTTCGAACGCGAAACACTGGGCGAGGAGCAGAGGACGTTCGCTCTGCGGCAGGGTAGAGCCAAAGGCAGGTCTTTGCCTCAACCGATTTCTAATGAGAGATCTCACCTCCTATTCTCCCTCAGTTTCTCTACGTACAATCGTAGTACAGACCTAGTATTGGGCGGCGTAACGGTAAACTAAATTGGGTGGCGACTTAACGAATGAAGTGTGCAGAAATTCCTTCGGTCTTGAAATCTACGCACAAACGCGTGTTTACAAACATGCCCGCGTTTGCCCACCCACAAAAGGTGCGGGCACTCTGCATGCGCATGAGCCAGGTTGGCCAGATGCGTGGGTGATGAAGCGTCTGCGAACGCGCCATGCCTACAGCGGCGTCACCTCAGCGGCCTCACGTCCGAGTCAGGCGCGTTCACACAGAAAACAAAACGCGCGTTTCGATCGACGTCGACGCCGCCGTTGAAAGAAAAACGAGGCTAGCACACGTGGTTTTTAGCCGTCGGCGTCGTTTCAACGTATCCCGAGACGACGCCGACGGCAGAGGCCCTGTGTAGTTGCCTCTTTTTTTTTTTTTTTGAAGGCGGTACGGTGTCGATGTTAACTGAATACGCGGTTTTTTTTTTTTTTTCCCCTTTTGTGCGAATGCGTTTTTATTAAATCAACACGTTTCTTGCGCGGACAGGCCACGAAATTAGCGGATGCCATAGTATCATTACCTTCGTGGTCAGAGGTCAACCGAAACTTCCGCGCAGGACCCCCATTCACGGTGCGACGCGGACGCGCTGCCCAGAGGCAACATCCCGTACGCAAAGCGACCTTGAAAGGTCAGCGATTTTCGTGGGAGCTCGCTTGCCTTCTATGTGTCTTTTTCTTACATTTTCTTTTTTGCAGTAGCGCGCGTATTCTTAACGCGCGATGACCGTTTCCTGGTTGTAGGCGGCGTGGGGTTCTCCGTTCCGAATGAGCCTCTCTCGAGTGGGCGGGCCGAGGATAATAGATCGGACGAAGCTAAGAGTGGAATGCACCCAGGCTTCGAGTGAGCAGGAGCAAGGTGGAGCCGACGAAGAAATGTCGCAGCACCGATAATGGGATTGACACTCTAGTCACCAGGGCGCACCTGGTTTGTGCTGCACTTTCAAAGAGACACCGCCAGGCTCGTTTCTCTGCTTCACATATTGACTACTTCTACGTATACTCATATCGTGCATCTTTAGGCAGTTATTACGACGTGTTTCAAGCCTTTTGGGTGCCTCTCTCAAAAAAGGCTGCAGTCCTTCCGAGAAATTAAAAAAGGATTAACATATTTTTTTTTTTTTTTAATATTCGGAGAATGTAGACACACACTCTATACTTCTCCACATAACCATTGCAAACATTTAGGCAGTGTTGGTGAGTACTTTAAGTACATTGCGCTTAAAGTACTACTTCAAGTAGTTTTATAAAACTTGTACTTTACTCGAAGTACCGGGTGTTTGTGAGAAATCTGAACCCGGCTTTTCGCACCGCAAAAATAAACTAGACATCGCGGAGAGCTCAAACTCCGTTAGAACGGAGTTCGAGCAAGATGCCAAAGTTTGAACACCAACCGTTATCAAATATTCAAAAGTTATAAGCCATTTTCTGAAAATTTCAATGGAAAAATGGCGGCCGCCGGAGCTCTCGCATACTACGGTGCCAGAAACCGAAAACGGGCGAAAAGAGGCCCGATTTTACCATTGCAATTTTCAGAAAATCGCTTATAACTTCTGAATAAGATAACGGTTGGTACAACTCTCGACTTCAAAGTACATTCCCCACATTTGGTTTGGTTAAATTTGTATCACAAAAACTTTGAGCCTTTCCACTCTGGTGAAGAAGGGAGAGCAGCGGAGCTGTAGCTTCTTTTCTCGGCGGTGGCTTTCCAGGCGAGCGATCTGCTCTTCTTTCGCAAGGGACTCCGAAGCCCTCGATGCACGCGGCTGTTAAAGGCCGGTTCAGACACTTGCGTTTGAGTGCGTTTGACTGCGTTGCGTCGAGAACCGAAAGCGAGTCACCGGCACATCTGTACTTCGTATGAAGCGTGAAATCCAATTCAAGGAATCATCTTGGCACGCGATATAAGCAGCGGGAATGTCCTGGTTTCTCGCTGCCGCAACGCAGTCAAACGCTGTCAAACGCAACTGTCTGAACCAGGCTTACGGACCCATTCGCGTTGCTGCGTACGTCGCCGCTCCTACCGCACCCGGTCTTCTTTCCCCGAAGAAAGGGCACACGGCCGACCCATCGTGAGTCCACATCGAAACTGATAAGAGCGTAGAAAACAGCGCGCAAAACAGACGAGGACGAAGAAGAAACACACGTGACGAGCGCTGCGTTCGTCACGTGTGTTTCTTCTTCGTCCTCGTCTGTTTTGCGCGCGCTTTTTTCTACGATGAATTCCCACCAACTCGCCCAACTATCCATTTTTCTATCATATTATAGCTGGAAAGGTTGCCGCCATCTATGAGTATCGGCGGCAACCAGACTGGTTGCCGCCGTCGCTCATAGATGGCGGTAGCTGTCCAGAGGTTCGTGTAGGTTTGTGTCGATATTTCTTTGGTACCGGACACGATCCTGGGGAACCTAGCCCTTAACAGCTCCGCTGTAAAAGGATGCTTCGTCAATTCTGAACAGATACTGGGAGCGATATTCTACTCTCGCCAGAAACGCGAGCAGACGTCGCATCGGTCCGTTTGTTCCGGGGGTGGCTTTCCCGTAGCTTTTAGGGGCGAAGCTCCTTAGGGGCTGGCCATGTCCGTCCGCCGTCCGTTGTCCGCCGTAGGCCGGCGTCGGGTGCTCGTGCTTCTGCTCGTGAGATCACGTGCTCATGCGCACGTGAGCATGTGTGTAGGGCAAAAAAAAAATTGGAAAAAAAAGATGAAAAAATTTATGAAAAAAGAAAAAGAAGAAAAAAAAAAGAAAAAGAAGAAACCACACATTCTCCTACTGACATGAATGAAAAGGCTCAAAGAAAAAGAAGAAAAAAAAAGAGTAGGGGGTTCTGAGATGCCATCCCATCTGTCTGCTTAAAAAAAGAAAAAGAAGAAAACCACACATTCTCCTACTGACATGAATGAAAAGGCTCAAAGAAAAAGAAGAAAAAAAAAGAGTAGGGGTTCTGAGATGCCATCCCATCTGTCTGCTTAAAAAAAGAGAAAGAAGAAAACCACACATTCTCCTACTGACATGAATGAAAAGGCTCAAAGAAAAAGAAGAAAAAAAAAGAGTAGGGGGTTCTGAGATGCCATCCCATCTGTCTGCTTAAAAAAAGAGAAAGAAGAAAACCACACATTCTCCTACTGACATGAATGAAAAGGCTCAAAGAAAAAGAAGAAAAAAAAGAGTAGGGGTTCTGAGATGCCATCCCATCTGTCTGCTTAAAAAAAGAGAAAGAAGAAAACCACACATTCTCCTACTGACATGAATGAAAAGGCTCAAAGAAAAAGAAGAAAAAAAAAGAGTAGGGGGTTCTGAGATGCCATCCCATCTGTCTGCTTAAAAAAAGAGAAAGAAGAAAACCACACATTCTCCTACTGACATGAATGAAAAGGCTCAAAGAAAAAGAAGAAAAAAAAAGAGTAGGGGGTTCTGAGATGCCATCCCATCTGTCTGCTTAAAAAAAGAGAAAGAAGAAAACCACACATTCTCCTACTGACATGAATGAAAAGGCTCAAAGAAAAAGAAGAAAAAAAAGAGTAGGGGGTTCTGAGATGCCATCCCATCTGTCTGCTTAAAAAAGAGAAAGAAGAAAACCACACATTCTCCTACTGACATGAATGAAAAGGCTCAAAGAAAAAGAAGAAAAAAAGAGTAGGGGGTTCTGAGATGCCATCCCATCTGTCTGCTTAAAAAAAGAGAAAGAAGAAAACCACACATTCTCCTACTGACATGAATGAAAAGGCTCAAAGAAAAAGAAGAAAAAAAAGAGTAGGGGGTTCTGAGATGCCATCCCATCTGTCTGCTTAAAAAAAGAGAAAGAAGAAAACCACACATTCTCCTACTGACATGAATGAAAAGGCTCAAAGAAAAAGAAGAAAAAAAAGAGTAGGGGTTCTGAGATGCCATCCCATCTGTCTGCTTAAAAAAAGAGAAAGAAGAAAACCACACATTCTCCTACTGACATGAATGAAAAGGCTCAAAGAAAAAGAAGAAAAAAAAGAGTAGGGGGTTCTGAGATGCCATCCCATCTGTCTGCTTAAAAAAAGAGAAAGAAGAAAACCACACATTCTCCTACTGACATGAATGAAAAGGCTCAAAGAAAAAGAAGAAAAAAAGAGTAGGGGTTCTGAGATGCCATCCCATCTGTCTGCTTAAAAAAGAGAAAGAAGAAAACCACACATTCTCCTACTGACATGAATGAAAAGGCTCAAAGAAAAAGAAGAAAAAAAAGAGTAGGGGGTTCTGAGATGCCATCCCATCTGTCTGCTTAAAAAAAGAGAAAGAAGAAAACCACACATTCTCCTACTGACATGAATGAAAAGGCTCAAAGAAAAAGAAGAAAAAAAGAGTAGGGGGTTCTGAGATGCCATCCCATCTGTCTGCTTAAAAAAGAGAAAGAAGAAAACCACACATTCTCCTACTGACATGAATGAAAAGGCTCAAAGAAAAAGAAGAAAAAAAAGAGTAGGGGTTCTGAGATGCCATCCCATCTGTCTGCTTAAAAAAAGAGAAAGAAGAAAACCACACATTCTCCTACTGACATGAATGAAAAGGCTCAAAGAAAAAGAAGAAAAAAAAGAGTAGGGGGTTCTGAGATGCCATCCCATCTGTCTGCTTAAAAAAAGAGAAAGAAGAAAACCACACATTCTCCTACTGACATGAATGAAAGGCTCAAAGAAAAAGAAGAAAAAAAAGAGTAGGGGGTTCTGAGATGCCATCCCATCTGTCTGCTTAAAAAAAGAGAAAGAAGAAAACCACACATTCTCCTACTGACATGAATGAAAAGGCTCAAAGAAAAAGAAGAAAAAAAAGAGTAGGGGTTCTGAGATGCCATCCCATCTGTCTGCTTAAAAAAGAGAAAGAAGAAAACCACACATTCTCCTACTGACATGAATGAAAAGGCTCGGCATGCTGCGGCTCGGCGTCTACGCAGACAAGCACCACCAGAGCTTCGCCCCAAGCAACATCATTCACCACGTGGAGATGCGGTCAATTTTTGAACCATCGCTACTTCTCGCTCGGTCAGCGCGAGCGAATTGAGGTAAAAAATATTAGGAGAGCAAAAGTAATCATAATGTAGCACCTGGTTCTGTGGTGCGGAAAAATTGAAGTTTCAAGACGAAGAAAAAGAAAACAAAGGAGAACGCGTCACAATGTTTCGAGACAGTCTCTTTCGTCTTTTCCTTCGACTTGAAAGTTCTTTCATTTTTTCACACCACAATCTTAGGTGTCACATTATGATTAATTATCACCTGCTCGCCTGCATACTCACGGTTCTTTCGTTAGGAGAGCACACTCCACTCCTCTACGAGATAATTGCTTGCAGAAGCTACGGGGCTGACGTCATGCTCTCTCCTAGTACATTTAACCCCCGTGGGTGTAACAAGCCAGTGCAAGCGGCGCCAAATTCAGATGTAGGAAGGACTTTCGAATTTAACTATATTTTTGAAATATAACTACTCGAGGTGCATGGCCTTTTCTCGGAAACGGCGGCGAATATTGGATAAAACCAAGTGGCCACCACTTGCCTTTATCCAATATTCGCCGCCGTTTCCGAAAAAAGATCATGCATCTCCGATTGCCCCTGGGGCAATGGCATCTTGAAAGGTTGTGACAAAAAATACCTGTACTTTACTTGGAAAGTACATTGTATTTGTAATGCCTTACTTCAAGTGCATTGCACCCAGTGTACTTACTACTTTTCTTAAAGTACGTCACTTCTCATTGACTTCGTAATTTACTTGAAGTACTTTTTATATGTACTGAATTTAGGCAGTTATAACGTGTCACAAACTTTTGAGAGTATTTCCCAAAGAATGTTTCCGTCTAGGTTCTCAGTCGTTCTATCATGCATCACCAAGACCGTCACTCGCCACCGGCGTGGAATGTGCATAGAGAAAACTTTCTTCTGCGAAGTCGAACAGACGTTCTTGATGATAGGGTCAAGAAAAAACACCTACTGACGGTCTTGCTCAACTCGCGATACAACGACTGAGGAGCCAGGCGGCAGCCATTTTTGAGGAGCGTATAGAAAGGCTTGAGTTGCATTATAATAACTGCCTATATCTCTGCAGTAATTATGCAGGAGAAAAAGAAATATTAATATATTCGTTTCTCTTACAAAGCTTAAAGGAAGGATTGAGAACCCCGGCGGGAACCTTCTTTGTGTGCGTGGATAACATGAAGAAGTAACTAAAGGATGTAATGCCACGAATTATAATTGTTGAGGCGACGAAAACTGAAGCAAACTAAACGTTTAATGGGGCGAACTTGTGCCCTAAACAAAATAGAAAAAAGCTATCGTCGATGGCGGCGAAACAGCAGGATCGAACACTGGGGCGAGACTGACTGCGGCTCGCCACGCGGAGCCCCTTATGTACACTCGCAAGCTTCTGGAACAATCGGCGTAGAAGTCTCGGCCGGATAGAACATTTGGGCCTCGAACAAGCAACAGGGTTCTCAAATTTAGCAGAACGCCACGTTTACAAAAAATAAAATAAAATAAAGGTACACCCGCGGCCAGGCATCGAACCTCGGCCCTTTGCGTGGGAGCCAAGCACGATATGCGTCCGGCGATGAAGCTCTGAATGGCTCTGAATAGAGTTCCTGTATAGGCTCCTAACGGGAGCCAGAGTTGCGCGTTTGATTCCACATGCCGCGTGCCGCCCTCGCCGCTATTCGCCGAGATCCGATCACGTGAGGAGCCGTGTCGTGCAGCAAAGTAGACGTTGCACGCGCCCCGGCGTACGTTCCCAGGCTTTTGCGCCCGCCGCGCGCCTCGAACGCGCGGCGCTGCTATTCGCCGAATTCAGTCACGTGAGGAGCTGGATCCACATGCCATGCGTGAACGCGCAACTCTGGCTCCCGTAGGGAGTCTATAGACCTTTCCAATGTTACAAAATCACAGTCCAGCGTGCGATCTTCACAGCCCAGCACGTGCGTGTTCGTCGCTTCGGAAAGCGAGCAAAGCACGCGCCATACGCACGAACGCTCAAAATGGCACCGGCCAAAAGCTCGTTTTTGGAAAGGTCTATACAGAAACTCTAGCTCTGAAGAGACTGCGGCGCCCTCAATTGGGGTAGTACAAGCTCACCTGACTGGGCCTCGCACTATTTATGTCCCCTTCGCTGAGCTTTTATTTTTCATTGTAGTGCTGAAGAACGGATAAACACCTTTTCGACGTCCGAAATCCATATAGATTCAACTGCGCAAGACAATCGAAAGTGGCAGATTCCTGCCAGCACCACCAGGGTACGCGTCTCTGCGTGGTGACGTCAGAGCATCTGGCGTCCCGACGCTTTCATATTATTTATTTTAATTCTTACTTTATAACACGTGAAACGGCGTCTCTTGGCTCACGCTCTTAGCGTAGCTTTAACCTGCGCTTCGATGGCGGTTTGAATTTTTGTTGTTTCTTTGTATTTTCCTCGTGATTTCGCGTTCCGCATCAGAGCAGGCACGCTTCTACATGTGTGGCAGTTTGAGACGTTCAAGTTTGTACTACCCAAAACAAGCCCTAACGAGTTTTCTTTCGCATCGTCCCCTGGGCAACGTGAGAGCCCTATTAGCAGCGAGATGTTTCGGTGGCGCCCTCGTTCGGTTACCTTTCGTGACGTCGTTACCTTGTGGACAACAAGTTCGATGGTGTTTGTAATAGGCATGGCGGAAGCCTGAAATCATAGCACTCTCAAAGCAACACTGCCAACACCGTCAAATGGAAGTTCTTACATTCCTCTTATTTCCGTCGATGAGACATCCTTTGCTGACGTCATAGTCAGTATTCGGCCAATTGGGGTGGGCCGACCACAGCGACGCTTTCCTTTTTGCTGTTTACAAACATGAGCTGCCTCCTGCGTCCCAAGCAACTTCCAGTCGTTCCGTGCTTGCGAGCCTGTCGAGCCTGCTTATGTCACCAGTGCTAGAAAGCATAAATGCTACACGTGCACCAAAGTTGGCGATTTAACGAGGGCCCTCGGCTGGACAATTTTAAAGGAAAGAATTTGGTTTACAAGAATATTCGAAAATGTTTAACGGATCTCGCGCTTCTTCGTTCTCTTGGCGTTCACCTGGAGAATCGGTGGTTAAACGTTTCATCTACATTTCAAGCAGCGGTATTAAGGTGGGCTTGTTCATTCTTTTTATGAGCCGGAAGTTCTCTGGGAGGTCAAAGACTGGAGCACCACCTGGTGGCGTTTGCCATGAAAAGGGTCTATAACCGGTCGGCCACGGGCGCGCCTGCTCGGAGACGCACGTGCCAGTACGTATCTACATTCTGTGTCTTTATTTTTCATCGCTCTTGTTTTCTTGCTCAGCTCATCAAAAATTAAAAAAGTAAGAAAAAAACAAGAAAAAAACAACAACAATAGACATTGGAAATCGTATTGAAAAATTTTACAGCGGGTCTGTTAAGGGCTAGTTTCCCCAGTATCGTGTCCGTCAGCAAACAAATGATGACACTAAACTGTGGACAGCTACCGCCATTTATAAGCGACGGCGGCAACCAGAAAACCGGATTGCCGGTTGTCTGGTAGCCGCTGTCGCTCATAGATGGCAGCAACCCTCCAGCTTTCCACTCTGGCTTGCCGATTTGCGGCCGGCCATTACTTTATTCCCACCATAGTACAGCTTCGCCGGTGTTCCTTCTTCACCAAAGTGCAAAGGCTGAAAGCTTTTTTTTTTTTATGAGGATACTTACTAAATTTAATAATTGAACTAGCTTTACCGGCATGGGGGAAACAGTTTCGTCAGAAATACTCAGTGTATCGGGTTTTTCATTAGGGTGCGTCTGAAATACTTAACAAATAAGTCTGTTTTTGCCGGTTTGACACTAAAATCATAGATGTTGATGAGAAGGCGTTTCGTCTCAAGGACTATACAAGACAACTTCCGCTTACAGATACAGGTTTTCGCATGCTAATATCATTCTTCTTTTACTTTCAGTTCTTAGAAGTTTGGGTTAGTGCCGTTGTCAATCTACCGCCTCTTTAAACTATCGGTTCATATTGCTTTCAAAACCATTTGTAAAATCTATCCTGGCTGGACATGTACTCGCGCAAACGACGTCCCAGAGAAAATAAAACTCGTGCCTGCTTGGACTTATGCCTAAATGTACACATTTATTTGTACGTACTTCACGTGAAACAAACTGCTAAGTAGCTGTAAGTTGGTAAACGTCGCTCACTTGTTGATGTAGTGGGAACGCGACAGAACAGCACACGACAAAACAGCACGCGACAAAACAGCACGGTGAAATCAGCGCGCGTCAAAACAGCACAGCGTCAAAACAGCACGGCGACAAAATAGCACGCGTCGAAATAGCACGCGACAAAACAGCACGTCGTCAAAACAGCACAGCGACAGAAGAGCACATGCCAAAACAGCACGGCGTCAAAACAGCACGCATGCAGCTACTTCGAGCGCGCTCTTCACCTCTTTCTGCGCAAATAATTTCGAAAATCCTTGACCCATTCATTTATTGTCGCTAGGTTATAAAAAAAAAATATTGCCTATTTCAGTGCTTACCAAACTCCGCAACCTAACTTCAATATAGCATCTAATGTGGCTCTCATGGTGACAAGTTGTTCTCTTCGACAAGAAAGAGCGCACTGAAAGTCAATTATCGTGCGGCGATTTTACGGATTACATTATATAGGGCAGTATTTGCTTTACCTTTTGAGGACAAAAATAATATATTTTGGTTTTGAAAAAGCAGCGACCAGTTGGACTCTTCCACAAGTTGCCCTTCGATGAATCGCCCTATTACGAATTGACCCGCCGACGAGTTGGCTTTCGACGAATTGGCCTAGACCCTCAATTCATTTACAGTGCCTACTTTGACACATGCATTTTTAACTCCATACGCTATATTTAGGGTTCATCGTTTTCGGCTTAAACCAAATAAAACCGGTAAACGTACGCCGAATTCATTTTTCCGAATTCGTTTTTTTACTGAAAAAGGTTAGTATTTTGGAGGGCGTTTGGAGGGGGGGGGGGGGGGGGTGACTCATGACTGATCGTATAACCACTTCATTTCGTAGTTTTCATATTGTCTTCGAGATCAGTTCAGCTTTCAACAAAAGCTCCAGGGGCGCAGGTGTCTTCAGGACAAAATCTGGGTTTTTGCACCTGATAGGGATTTGTGTGCCGAATTCTTTGTTCAAAGAAGAGACGAACTGAACAATGAAGATCAAGGGCGTCCGTAAATGCCGCACATTATTTTAACAACTCTAGCTTCCGTCTACTAGAGGAGGGCATAGATACTATAGTTTTATTGTCGTTTCTGTGGTCGGCGCGAAGTTATCACCTCTCGCAGTCGTGAAAATGGGAAAAAAAGCGCACTGAGTACAATGCTTGCGAATTTCTGGATTTTGATATTTTCCTTTCCGACCGAAGTGGTAGTGAAGATCATGTTCGTCCTGTGTACAAATACGAGCACACGACGATAATGGCAGATCACAATGGGACCCCAGTGCGTCTTGCAGAACAGGTGCCGTCGGCTGCCACAGATTGCAACAAATAAGAAAACCAGCACATGGTTTACTCACTATATATTTTAAACAAACGCTTTTTAAAACTATTGAATTTTTGTCCGTATACTGGTTTTCATAAATAACCGAAAAGAACCGAGAATCTTATGAGTCTAAAAATATACATCGCAATAAACCGAAAACTTCTGTTCGGAATTAGAAACTAAAAAGTACGCCGAATTTCAAAATAATGAAAACCTAAAAGGCCAAACCCTAGCTATACTGTTAATGTTCTGTTTTGACGCTGTACTGTTTTGACGCCGTTCTCTTCTGTCACTGTGCCCTTTTGAGGCTGTGCTGTTTTTGCGCTGTGCTGTTTTGACACTGTGCTGTTTTGACGCCGTGCTGTTTTGGCACGTGCTCTTCTGTCACTGTGCCGTTTTGACGCCGTGCTGTTTTGTCGCGTGCTATTTTGACGCGTGCTGTTTTGTCGCCGTGCTGTTTTGACGCTGTGCTGTTGTGACGCGTGCTGTTTTGACCGTGCTGTTTTGTCGCGTGCTGTTTCGTCGTGTGCTGTTCTGTCATGGTGCCTGATGTAGTATCAATAGAGAGTTTCAGAATAGGATGTTTTTCGCCGAGAGACTGAGGGAAAGGAGGAGACAAGAGGGGACTTCAGAATGCCGAGCTGTGGTTGGAAGGATTAGTGGGTAAACCTAAGGCTAGCTGACTTTGTAACCTATGCACGCGGAGCGCCGGCGTACCTTGCGCTGAAGTTTTGCGTATATGGATCCCCCTTTTCTAGAACTTTCTAATATCTGACACCGTGGTCCACACCTGCAAAGTTTCAACACCCCCCCCCCCCCCTCACACACACACACACACACACACACACACAGATCAACCTCCTCAGATACTCGGGGAGAAGTGAAGCGACGGGATGGCGCGCGCATGGCCTCGATTATTATTATTTTTTTTTTTATACGAGTATATAATGAGCGAATATTTTCTACCATTTGTAAACTTTTCTCAATAGGTCACACGAGCACCTGCAGCGCCCCGATTTATTTTTCGGACGAGCACCTTTCCAATCCACTCAAGCACGAAGAGCGTCGGAGATAGACTCGCTGGGACCAGGCTGGTTGTTCAGCGTTCGTCATAATCCGGTGGAATCATGCAGAACCAGACTTGGGTCATCATAAATGCCGCCAGTCGTATACCGGTATACAGAAGAAGGTGGCACTGCCAGGGTGTCTGTGGAATACGCGTTGTTGAATCTTCGGTCGTGCACCACGGCTTTGACATCGGTGCGGGCCCGCTCGACCTCCCTAGCAGCCGAATAGGAGGCAAAGGCTCTGTCCAGTTCTTCACCTGAACTTTCCTCGGACTCTCGCTTGTCCGCCATGGAGATCTGCAAGCAGCACGTATTATTGAAGTTCTTGGTGGTGCTTCTTCTCGCAGTCGGTGGGACGCCAACTTCCGGTGCCGACGAATCGGATGATCGTCCCAGCAGTCGGTCTGGATGTACTTGGAGACCAGTTCAATGGAACTGAAGAGCTCTCGCCAGCAGGAAAGCTTGGAGGCGCCCCCAGTCGGCGTAGTTCCCGGTTGTTGGGATACGGTTGAGACGAATCTCTGTCCTCGATGGACAGTAAAGCCGTGTCATACACTTGATTGGACTCCTGGAAGGCTTCGACAGTCTGTTGACCGAATGGTTCGGATGCAAGACCGATCGGCACCAAGTCAGACTGGTCCTGGTGCTGGGAGCGCTGGAGTTCACCAGTGTTTTTGTTATTGTCGAATCGTTTCTGTCGAAACCAACGGTGGCGCTACTCGCACTGCTGAACCGGATCAACGGGGCATTGCTATTCTTTCATCGGTATTGTCCCTCGAGCTACTGGAGCGTTTAGTTGGAAACTTTGGTGATTGCTGTAGGCATGGACGGTTTTGGAGATCTGGGGGATTTCGACGATGCTGCCGATATTGGAGGAGGTTGACCGGGATATCTGGATGAGCTAGGCGGCGAGTAAGATCCAGATGGAGACTTGTGCTGTCCGGACTTCAATCGACTTCTTGGGCATCTGCTTGTTTCAGGACTGTGAGGATTTGCTTCCCCGTCGCTTTCATTATCATCGAGGCGTGCTCCATTCCTTCGTACAATTTCGAAGAACTTAATGAAATCGTTCAACATGGCCGCCAAAGTGGCATTTTCTTGAAGCAGATCCGATTCGTCTTCCACTACAATGGCTGCTTTGGTACCAGTTTCAGAAGGAACATCAAACTTTTCTTCTCTCTTCAGAAATGGGTCCTTTTCCTTCGTTTTAAAGGAAGTCTTAGTAACGCCACTAAACTGGTCGTCCAGTTTCTCGTTACTTTGAGGAGCCATCTCGCTTAATCCAAAGTCCTCCGTTTCGGGCTTAAATTCAGTGCCAACGTCAGGCCTATTCTCCATTTGTTTTATGGGAAACGGTAGGCCTAAGTACTGATGCGGCGGTTCCCTGAGAATACTCTTTTTGGACGATGCAACGACAAGGTCGTGCAAAGAGCTAGTGGAAGGCCGGTGGCGCCGGCTTCTATCTCGGTGGCGGCGCTTCTTCTTGCCTTTGGAAACTGTACTCTGGATGTTGGAATTATCTTGGGTACGACTGTCGCACTCATCGATGCTGTCGGCATCGCGACGTCCGGGAGAGCCACCGGCATTGAGAGAAGTCATACCATCGGGGACGTGTTCTTTCGTTTCGGTTGGCGATGGCTCCATTATTGAACCAAACTCACAATGCTTGGAAAGATAGCAATTTAGTAGAGGTGCCAGTTTTCGTTGCCGCACGAATTTTTCACCCAATGGCCGGAATGTATGTCATCTAGAAAGAAGTTAAAGAAACAGTTAATATTAGGACCCATAATGCCGCATACCGGAGGGCTCGTAAAAGAATTTCGTTCCTTCGGACAGGCAGCTAAATAAACATACTCAACAATGTTTGCCATTTTTTTTTTTTTTTTGTCGAGAATTGTTTGCTGTTTTTCGCTTGCACGTTTTGGAGTCGGTCTTCTACTTCACGCAGGGGAACAAGTTAAGATCACACCAAGGGCTCTAAACTCGTCAAACACAAAGTCGGGGCCGAAGGTGACGGAGCGCACCGATTCACAATTCACGACGATGACTTCGCACTTTTGTCGCCGACGTTCAATCGGCGCGTTCCGCGAACTTGCGGCTCCAACATTGTGTTTGACGAGTTTAGGGCCCCAATTTAATACATATTGTTCGAAGTTCACGTCGTTAGTGCATCCTTGATCCCGAGACATTTTGGTTGCAGCCTTTATATTTATTCCTAGATTTATCTCTCTCCCTGGCTTCTTTTACCTGTCCTCAACGATTTTTCGTTTGTTTTTTGTCCTGAAAAACTATTTTATTGCATATGCTGGGAAAAAGCTTTAAACTTTGATGTCACGGCAGAGGCGAAGCTAGCCTTCACCTCTTCTTTAAGACCTTCCGAGAGATTTTCAGACCTTCCAGTAGACAGGGCTGACCTTCAGAAGACGTATACGACGAAACGCTTTCCGAGCATGCGCATAACCTCTCTTCTGCAGAATATGAGACGCCACGCATGCGGCCACAGCATAGTGACTC